>JAADXR010000789.1:0-10796 GCA_023337935.1 Elongisporangium anandrum | reverse complement strand
TACACCACTCCACCAACGCCTTCGTTTATTACCGATGTGTTTTTTACCGGCTTTTGCGCCGGTGATGTATAGTATACCCTGCCAAATAGTATACCCTGAGCCATTTTGAGGGAACAGTATTATATTAGTATACCGTATATATATTGGCAGACCCCGTTATTCTATTTTTTGTCATTTGCTTTATGCACAACTCTTCAAATCGGAATGGTGTTAGTTACAATGGCAGTGGCCATGGCGGCCGCCATGACTGGCCTGGGCATGCAAGCCTACTCGCTGCCTAGACCCCATATGACCCTGTACACCAAGGGCGAGCGCATGCCGCTCTTTGGTATCACGTCCTCTAAGACCGATCTGCCGCTGAACTACTACCAGCTGCCCATCTGCCAGGTACGCTCTAGGATATCAGAGGCAACACTGGTGATCTAAAAGGGATAACTTGGGTCAATGCTGAACGGACTACATTGGATCCAGAACTCTCATTACGACGTACGTCACCGCCGCTGTCTCTGTTGCCTTGATCAACTAGAGACTCTGAACCTTTGATCTCGCAGATCAAGTTCATGGAGGATCAAGAGTGCACGCTGCTGTGCCAACAGACATACACGAAGGAGGAAGCCAAGAAGCTCGAGTCGGCTATTACAGACGAGTACATCGTGAACTGGTAATCGCTTGTAGCTGGAGGTATGACATTAGCCAGTGATAACACCCCGTTTCGCAGGGTTCTCGACAACCTTCCGGTGTCGGTGGAGACGTTTGTTGGACCCCGTCTTTTAGGATATTCATTGGGCTGGTTCATTCCCGAGGTTATGTACTATCCGCAGCTCAACAACCACGTCAAGTTCAAGATCAGCTACAACAATGCGTACGGTACGAAGAGCGTCGAGGAAGGCCGCATCGTGGACTTCACTGTCCAGGTCCAACAGTATCGACTATGTCGAGGAGAAGTTGATCAAGGACACCGCGAATGAGCGCATGAAAACCTGTGGTGTGGAGGATTGGCGTCGTCCGTTGATTCTGAACGAGGCTGACGATCTGCATGTATACTGGACCTACAGCGTCGAGTGGGTAGAGAACAACTCGCTGGAATAGTTGGAGCACTGCAGTATACACCGTAATTTACACGTAGTATGGTAAGCTACGGTAACATACAGCTCATGTATGAAACATATATGAAATATATTGGGTAATGTTCACTGTGAAGTTCACCATTCAAGAGCCAAAACCAGCAAGATGAGGGTGTCACATTTTGGCGGCTGAGCGTAAGTTGATTCGTGAATTGATTGATTAAAATGATTGTAATATCGCTGCGAAGCTGAGGCAGTTTACCGCTTCTGGTGGTTGACGTAGCGTAGAGAAAGCAGCGCCAGCATGCGAACCACGACAATGAAGATCAAAATGATGCCGAAGTTGCGCCACAAATCGCTGTGGTCGATGAGGAAGACGCTCTTGATGTACAGCTGCACAGTGGTGCCCTCCGGAATCGTGGGCGGCGCATTTGTGATGACCTGGCAGCCGAGTTCGCTGCCGCCAGCGCCGCTGCAGTCGCCAAAGACGATGGACGACAGGATCGACATGGTGTAGTGCTGCGGAGTGATCTGGTAGAGCCACTTGTAGCCTGCTGGGATGGTGTCGGCCGGAGGGTTGAAGCCCGCGAAGAGAATGAAGATCAGGTTGAACAGGATGCCGATGACCGCAGCCACTTCGACACTCGGCAGCGCGAACGACATGAGTTGGCCGAAGTACGTCTGCAGCAGCACGTGCAGAGCCGTGTTGAGCCAGTAGAGCAGGAAGCGCGAGAAGCCGCTGAAGCCGACCATGAAGAAGAACACGATCGTGAACAGCAGAGTGCTGACCGCCACGTACGGGATCTCCGCCAGCGTCGAGCCCACAAAGTACCAGAACGTGTTGTACGTCTGCGCTGCACGCTCGCGGTAGTAGGAAGCCCGTTCTTCGGATGCGATGGGAAGCACACTGTTGAATGAGATCATGCCGATGAAGATCGTGGTCATGAAGATCATACCCACGCCGGCATTCACGCCCTGGTACGACTCGTACTCGGCCGAGATGAACACCAGACCGAAGAGCAGCGCCAGAATGAGGTTCACGACGATGCGGGTGAAGTTGTACGACGGCGTGCGCCAGTACAGGTCCATGAAACGCGCGAGAAGGAAGCGCATCTGCGTGAGCTCCGAGGCTGCGCGCTTTGACGTGAAGACCATCGCGGGGTAGTGCGGCGACGGCTTGGTCACGCCTTCCTTGTCCAGCTGCGCCTCCAGCAGACGCTTCTGCTCGCTGCTCTTGAAGTACTCGACGAAGTCCGTCGGTGCAGGCTGGCCCAGCATCGTGACGTTGTTGTTGCCCACACCAGCACCGATCACTTCGAGCATCCAGTTGGCCGGGTTGGCTCCTTCTTCCAAAGGCGTCACGTCCGGGATCTGCTGGAAGTAGTCGATCAAGGAGCTGCCCTGAGGGCCAATGTTGCCCACAAACACGGTCTCACCGCCGCGTTTGAGCAGCAGAAGGCTGTCGAAGAGCTCGAAGACCTCGAACGACGGCTGGTGGATCGTACACACGATTGTGCGGCCGGTGTCCGCCACCTTGCGCACACCGTCCATGATAACCTTGGCTGAGCGCGCATCCAGACCACTCGTGGGTTCGTCCAGGAACAGCACGCTGGGCTGCGCTGCGAGTTCGACACCGATGGTGAGGCGCTTCATCTGCTCCGTGGAGCTGCCGCGAATGATCTGGTCGGCGATGGAGCCCAGGTCCAGCAGGTCCAGACATTCATTCACAGAGTCCAGTTTGACTTCATCAGGGATATCGTTGCCCTGACGCAGGAAGGCGCTGAAGGTCAGAGCTTCGCGGATCGTCGACGCTTCCGAGTGCACGTCCATCTGCTCGCAATAGCCCGTGCAGCGTCGGATGGCCAGATCCGTAGCCTCGTAGCCGTTCAGCAGGATCTTGCCCTGGATTTTACCGCCCGTCTTGCGGCCAGCGATTACGTCCATGAGCGTTGTCTTGCCGGCACCGCTCGATCCCATCAACGCCGTCATCGTGCCAGGAAGCGCGAAGCCGCTGATGCCCTTGAGAAGATCGATGCTTTCCTTGGGCTGGCGAGGCACCGGCACAGAGTACCACAGATCCTTGAACGCGAGCGTCACGGGGATGAAGCTCTTCTCACGCTTGCCTTCCAGCTCTTCCATCTTGACCGTGACGGTGTCACCTCGGGCGGTGGTGCTGCGCGGGGTCTCGGCCAGCTCGTACGTGCTGTTGGCTGGAGACAGATCGAGATGGTTGTGGTCGTGCTCCGGATCGAGACTCACGTTCTCGGGGCTCTCGTAGCGGTGGAACTCGAGCATGAAGTACGACAGCGTCATGAAGAACACGTAGGCGAAAATGAGGAAGAGCAGACCGAGCACCACCCAGTCCTTCTCGGACGGCACGTCGAACAGGCTCAGCGAGTACTCGCCCATCTTCTGGCCGTACAGCGTGCAGTACGGGATCGAGTTGTACTCGCACACGTCGAAGCGCGCGTCGCGGTACTGGTTCACAGCGAGGCCTCGAATGGCCCAGGCAAAGGGGTCGATCCAGTAGATCCAGATGAACCAGGACGGGATCTGGTTCTTGGGGATCACGAAGCCGGCGAACAGTACGTACACGAGCACGGAGATCATGGCCAGCGGCTTGGCCACGTGGAGATCGTGAGCCACGGACGCGAGGAAGAAGAACCAGGCGGCGAAGGCCAGGTTCAGCAGGAACAGCGTCAGCTCGAACATGATGTAGCTCTGCGCCGACGGTACGAAGCCGCAGAGCCAGTACACGACCGAGCCGAAGAGCAGACTCTCGATGAGCGCGATGGGGATCTGGCTGACTGAGTTCGAGAGCACGTAGGAGCTCGTGCGGAAGAAATTGGCTCCGCGCTGCTTGTAGAAGACCTCGCGAGCAGCTAGGAACGTCGGGATCTGCGAGGCCTGGCCCAGAGCCAGGAAGAGCACCGCCGAGAAGATGATGCCCATGACCACCTGCGCGTCCGTGACGTCGAACTGGTAGAACACGCTGGCGTAGAGCAGGCCCATGATCACGACCATGATGGCGCGGCCGATGAGGAAGGCTCGGTTGCGCAGCGTGATCTTGGTCTGGCGCGCCATGAGCGTGACCGTGCTCTGGAAGAACGACTCGTGGAACTCTGGCAGCGCGTCCACGTGGTGCTTGTTGTCCTCCAGCAGCTCCGGGTCCACCGGCGCGGCCAGTTCGTCCAGCACCTGCTTGTGCAGATCCGAGATCTCGAAGCGGGCCGCAAAGTCGCGGCCTCGGCGAGGCACCGGCAGCTTGTTGGGGCGCTCGACCTCGTACTGCTGCTGCTGACTCGTGCCCAGATCCAGCAGGAAGTCGGCCACGTCGCGCTTGGGTGGACACACGAAGCCGAGGCCGTTAAAGTACTGCTCCACTTGGTCACGCGGGCCGTTGTACATGACGTGGCCTCGGTTCAGGATCAGCACGTCGTCGAAGAGCGCGAAGACCTCGGGCGACGGCTGCAGCAGCGAGATCACCACGGTCTTGCGGAAGCGCAGGGCGATGCTGCGCAGCGTGCTGATGATGTCGTAGGTGGCGGCGCTGTCCAGCCCCGTGCTGATCTCGTCCATGAAGGTCACGTACTTGTTGCCGAACTGCATCTCGCCCGTGGTCACGCGCTTGCGCTCGCCGCCGGAGATACCGCGCAGCATAGCGTCGCCCACGACCGTGTCCTGGCAGTTGGTGAGGCCCAGCATCTGGATCACGACCTGCGGGAAGTGCTTGAACAGCGCTCGCGCGGCCTCGATGGCTTCGCGGATCTCCTCGGGCGATCCGTGGCGCAGGTGGCTCTCCGCTCGCTCCGAGAGCTCTCCACCGCAGCAGGCGTGCGCGAACTCGAGCGTCTCCTTGACCGTGAGCGTGGGGAAGTGCTTGTCCCGCTGCGTGACGTAGGCCACGATCTGCGGCAGCCTGCTCAGCAGCTCCTCGCGGGTCGAGCCGTTGTACGTCATCTGGCCCGAGAGATGGATGTTCTTCTTCATGGGGAACCGGCCGCTGAGCACCTTCATGAGTGCCGACTTGCCCGAGCCCGGCTGGCCCAGCACCAGCGTGATGCGCCCGGCCTTGAACACGCCGCTGACGTTCTTGAGGATCTGCTTGGTGGCCTTGTGCTTGCTGCCCGGGTGCACGATCTTCTTGGCGTGGTTGGCCAGCGTCGGCAGCTCGGGCTTGCCGCTGGACTCGGCACTGGCGTCGGCCACTACGATGTCGGCCGAGAGGCAGACGTTCTCGAAGCGCACCTCCATCTTGGGCAGCGCGCGGCCCAGAGCGGCCTCGATCTTGGACGACACGTCTTCGTGCAGCGCGTGGGCGCCGCCCGCCATCATGGACTCGCCATCGACGTACGAGACGTGGCTGGCGTTGCTGTTCGCGGGACTCGGAGGCGCGTACGACGACATGGTGGGGAGTGAGCCAAAGCCCGCGAATGTGCGAATGGCGACTCTGTCGGTTGAGGCCAGTGCCCGTTCTCCTTCTCTCTGGCATATTGAGCGGCGCATCTTCTTCGTGCTCCATGGCAACTGGTGGTACCTGCAGTATAGTGAAGCCAAGTGTCTTGTTGACCTGGAGCCAAGTAACACGCACTTTGGCCATAGAAAGGGCGGAGATCTCTATACCAGTGGATACAGAATCCTGCCAGGTTTGGATTTTCAACTGGAACGGAACGAAGAGGAGAATAATATTCCAACGCCAGGGCCGATTGGTATGAGTGACCGGCAGCACCAATGTTGTGCAGTGCGATTCTGGAGCTCTACAATGCCAACGTGTTCTCCCTCTCTCTCTCTTGGTAGTATCCTCCGCATGACGCACCTGGATGGATACACTTGTGCGGTAACTCGACTGACTAAGGTTTCATTTTTTGCCCATAGAGCGCTGCATAGAGCGTGGACAGTGGGAGGTCTCTGTTCCGCAAGAGAGATGCGTTGCTGAGACGGCCGGATATGTTCTTCTCTCTGCTTCTCTCTTAACTGCTTTTGACCTGTACGCATCAGCCTCTGCGGCCGAATCGTTCGTCCACCAAGCATCTCAGCTCCTGCGCCAACATGAATTCTCACCAAGAAGGAATATCTTACCGAGTCAATCGTTTCTGTTCACTTGATACAGGAAAAATTAACTGAACCTTTGGTATATGTCACGAAAAATACTGACTTTTCCATACCAGTATATATATATATTACAAACAAAATATCAAATTACACATTACCGACTTATACCGTATACCGGTACATACCGCACTGCTTCAATGCCTTGGGCTCACATAACTCTCCGAACGGCCTCACTGATGATGCCAGCACCCAATGACTCCACTGGGCGGGGCGTCTCGGCCGCACACACGAGCGTGAGCGTGGACTGGGCCGTGAACGCGGACTTCGCGGTCTTCGAGAAGCGTCGGGAGATGGACGCCCCGCCGGCGGTCGCGCCCTCCGTGGACGCCGTGCCCTGGCTGCTCAAGGTGCAGTGCTACCTCGAGTTCTGGGAAAAGTTCCTGCAGGAGCTGGCGCTGAGCAAGCAGCACAGCTGCAACGCCAAGGCGCTGTCGCTGGCGGCCAGCAACGTCTGGGGTGAGACGCGCTTGTCCACGCGAGAGATCTACGACAGCGGTCCCATTGTGCTCGTTCCAGAGATCTTCACCAGCCAAGCCAAGACGCAGGGCAGCGCAGCGGCTGATAAAGCTGATATCAATGCGCAATGGGACCATGATCCGGAACACGCGGCTGTGGATGAAGAGGAGAAGCAGACACAGAAGCCTCAAGCCGAGGGATCACATCTGGATTCCAGTCGTGATCCATCAACTGCCGCTCAAGAAGCACCGCATACAAACCATGACAGCAGCGTCTACGAGACACAGATCTCCACGGCCAGACGACCGCAGCAGATGGAGAGACTGGGCAAGAGACCCATGGTGTACGCTTGCGATAGTGACGAATTAGAGTCGAATTACGAAGGGATACGAGCCAACAGCGCCACGACCAGCAGCATTGAAGAGGAAGATGAAATGCAGAGCGATCACCTGCAAGACGAAGTCATTGATCTATCTGAGACCACTCGCTCTCTTCGCTTCCGGAGCTACAAACTGATGCGGAATAGAGTCCTGGAAGCGTTGAGCTTGCCAAGCACCTCCCAGTGGCCGCCGGCGCCACTTCCGTTCCCAAAAAAGCATTTATTCTACGACCCCAAGCAGTACCCAGTCCTCTTCAAAGCGCACAACAAGCTCTGGACTCGCTTCTCACCCCACTTCCTCGAGCTCGTGTACATGCATCCAGTTAATACCAGCGAGCAGAGGCACATCTACTCGACGAAGAATCACCTTGCACGCCACCAGGCGCAGTTATTGAGCGACTGCATCGAGACGCTCGGCATTCAGGTCGTCGCTCAAGCCTTTCAAAAGCCCGAACACGCAGCTCCGTTCTTCTTGGCCATTGATTACATCCGTCTGGATGAACTGGCGCCAAAGGATCTGGAGATCCATCTGCGATACGTGCGCACTCCGTGGAAGTCGCCGGAGCTGCGCAAACGCACTGTGACTTGGTGGGAAACGCTGGTGCAAACTCGTTCTGACGACAGCATCGCACTGAGCGCCCGCGCCAAGCGATTGCTGGCGAACGCCCACTTTCGAGGCCTGCTCGTATTCGACCGCAAGTGGCTGCAAATGGCTTGCAAAGAGCCCTGGAAGAGCATGTTGGAGGCGTATGTTGTGGACTCCAGCGACTCGCACAAGAAAGACAAGCCGCACAAGAGCAAATCAAAGCACTTTCCGCACAAGGCGAGCAAGAAGCTGTCGGTGCGGCGGTCTGCACCCCAGAACGAGCCGGAGGTTCTTTATGATACTGAGAGCGAAGACGACAGTAGCACTGAGAGAGAAATCCTGAACCAACTACGAAGATCGAAAGGCCGATCCAAGCGCGTACGATATTCGGTCTAACGTGGGGAGATAAGTGAAACCATTCCATTGCTGCAAAATGTCTTTTTTCTGAAATAACTCGTATATTAAACCATATTTTAGCAATAGTTTGTCATGTGTTCGAAAGAGACAGACAAACGTTCATTTACTTTGCTCTCGACTCATGAAACTTCTTGATCGTGTTCATTCGCTGAAACTCATTCCGCACCTTTGATTCCGCTGTAACTTTCATCTCGCACACATGAACCTTGATGGTCACTGGGCAGAGCCGAAGCGTGAAATTCGCGCGATGATGCAGGGCCAAAAATGATCCTGAACTTGCATCCATTCAATTTGTAGGGAGCACGACTGCGAAAGCCTAGCACACACTTTTTCCCCGTGTGCCAGCTCAGCGCTAACTGCACTTCAGTCAGCGCGGAAGCTACTCAATTGAGCGTTCAATGACTGCGTTGAGCAGTTACCGAGCTGCATATTCGCCTCACTCTCTGGTACATTTTCCTGCTTCAGTTTACTCTGGTCCAGTTTGGTACGATTTGTCGCTCGGTGTGATTCTCGCTTTCAGTGACTAACAAGCATGTACTTCATAGGCGTGGACTTTACACTCCGCTTTGCGTGGACATACATGATCAAATCGTAATGAACCAATGCAGTATTTTTGGTGCCGGAGTCAACCAAGATGATTTTGCCTCTCGCCAAGGAATCTTTTGGTATTCGCGCTGGAGCTTTAGAGTTCCAAGGACCGCTCATCGTCTGGTACATAATTCTACTCCAGTCCATTTTGCTTAGCATCGTTGTCTGCACGTTCCTTTTATACTGCTAGAACAAGTGCGTTCTTGGGAAAAGCAGCGGCTCCAGAAATAATAGTAAGCTGCTTGGTATGCTGAGCGCTTTCCGGATTCGCGCTTGCACAAACCTGTTGTTCAGGTTAAAGCCTTCAGGTATATCGTTGACACGTTCGCCCACTCTTCGTGCATTAATACAAGCAACTTCCAAATACTCCCTAGCTCATTTATCAACAGAATTAATACGAAGAACCAGTACAATCAATAGCGGAGTCCTCGACAACAGAAGGAATCTCTCTATTGGACTCCACGGCACCATAGTTATTGAACGCGCTCAGGTGAGCACGTCTCATATTTGGACAGTATTTTCAAGCGACTTCAGAAACCAATTGAATTGCGGACCGAAACGAGTTGTGACCATACAACCGGATTTACTCTGCGATCGCGCAGATGAATTGAAAACTCCGACCTTCTTCGTTGCTTCTCGTGGGATTGTCTTGTGCTAAATACGCCTCACTGAATGATTGTGCTCCTTAATTCACTTTGAGGATTGTGCTCCTTGATGATGGCCCATAGGCATTACGGCCAAGAACAGCTCGACTGTTGTGAAGTCGTTGATGCGAAAGGCTATATAACTTTAACCCCAACCTGGAGCCATTCTAATCTTTGCCGCTTTACTTTGCTTGAGGCAACCACAACTTGCACAGACTCCGGCTTCATCGCACAACCACAACTGACCACATGCATGATGACGAGTACCTTTCAGCGATGTGGTTCTATTTCAACTGCCAACACTGTCCCAGGCTCAGAACATGCCAAGATCACAGCTTCGAATAGACCTGACCTGGTCAGACCCTCAAAGTGTCCCGAGAAAACTCTCACCACTAACAGCCACCTTCTCGTCCTTTGGTCTGCGATAAGTTTTGTGTCAACTAGCGATTGGTTCGCTTCACAAGTTTATTCGCGCTCTCATGCAGTCGTCGATAGTTCGTTCTCGAAACCTCCAGATGCCAGTACTGCGCCGAGCGGCTGCACTTTAGTCAACGCGGGAGCTACTCCGTCGAGCGACTTCACGCGTTCGATACCTACTGCAAGCAAACGCCACTATGGCGCACATTTGTGGTATGTCTTCTCTTCTCTCTTCCGGCGCTGGCGCTTTTACCCGTGATCAAGTCCTGATGCAGCACTTCGTTGCCTGGTCGGCAAAGGACCTGGAAGACTGCCAGCCGGGGATCGTCGTATTCTGCGTGGAGGTATTTAATGCGCTTTATACGACTAAGAGTATGCAGAGCGCCAGTCATCCGCTCGAGTTACGTTCTTCATCATTCTCGGCTTCGACTGACTCGGGTTCGCCCTCGTCATGAAAAGTCTTCAGCATAAACTAAAGCGCGTCAGCCAGATGCACCACCAGTTCCTCCAACAAAGCGAGCAGAGCTCCGATCAATCCATGTTGGCTACTACCATGGATCTGTGTGCACAACCGGATATCCTTTCGTCCAGGATGTCTCTCATTCGAGTGAACTCATCTATCAGACACTCCATCTCACTTCGGAGTCAAAGTGCGATCCAGCCGATTGCTAGTCGAGAGCCACGTTCGAGTCGGGGAAAGAGCTGGAACTTCCTCCCAGGTATGCTTGCGAGTCTGAAAGAAACTCGTCACGCCAGGTGGAAGAAGACCCCGACGAAGGTGCGAACAGTGGCAGCCAGAGGCCAGTCAGAACCAATGTCGCTTGGCAAGAAGCAGGAGCTGGCGTATGCGGTGCTCCAACTACTCTTCGAGTGCGAGTATCATCTGCTCGTCGAGTACGTCGAGTGCGTCGTCCCCACGTATTCATATGAAGTACGCATTTGTTGGACGATCGTTGGATCGTACTTAGTACATATATAACGGTAAGTACAAGTCTCCGGATCTTGCAAACTGCAGTCAGAGCCATGGACGAAGATGGCGATGAGGGAGCCATGATTCAGCTGGATGAAGAAGTGGATGAAGTTCGTGGGAATTATATTGGCGACAAGTCCAAGAGCGTGTACATGTACGGGAT
>JAADXR010000788.1:0-10798 GCA_023337935.1 Elongisporangium anandrum | reverse complement strand
CCTGACCAACCCTTCGATCCTCTTCGTGGATGAGCCAACGTCTGGTCTTGACAGCTTCATGGCTGAGACTGTGGTCATGCAGCTCCAGCAGCTTGCACGTGACGGTCGCACCGTCATTGCGACCATTCACCAACCGTCGTCTGAGCTCTTTGCGCTCTTCGACAAGCTCTACCTTCTATCAGATGGCTCCACCGTGTATCATGGAGATGCGACTGAGTCCGTGCCGTACTTTGGCTCTATTGGATACCAGTGCCCTCCGTTCGTGAATCCTACAGACTACTTCATGCGCCAGCTCGTTGTCGTTGACAAGGCCACAGATGAAGCTGGTGTTTCTCGACTTGAGATGTTCAAGGACGAGTGGCACAAGCGCTCTCGTACGATGCGCTCTATCGAAGCTGCTGGAACCGACGTCGTGTTCAACGACAAGGATGTTCGCTTCGAAGACTCACGCTTGAACGCCCTCGGGCAGATCGCTGTGCTTTCCCAGCGCAACGTCGTTCGTCTGCTGCGCGACAAGTTCGCCTTGCACGCCGGCATTTTCCAGTCGCTGTTCATTTCGCTGGTCGTGGGTTTGATCTACTTGCAATTGGATCTCACGCAGTCCGGTATCCAGAACTTCACGGGCGGGTTTTTCTTCTTGGTCGTGAATCAGACCTTCAGTGCAGCGAATCCGACCTTCCTGTCGGTCCCGTTGGAGCTTCCAATTGTCATGCGCGAATACAAAGGCGGGTTGTATCACCTGGTCTCTTGGTATCTATCCAAGAATGTCAGTGAAATCCCGATGCAGATCCTACTCCCGATCGTCTTCTTCCTGCCCGTCTACTTCCTCATGGGAATCGGCCACGGGTTCCGCGTGTACTTTTACATGCAGATCATCATGATTCTGGTCAACAGTGCTGCTGTTGGCCTCGGACTCATGGTTTCGTGCATGGCCAAACGCGTGGACATTGCTCCGATCATCGGTGTCGTGGTCATTTTGCCATTCTTGCTCTTCGGTGGTCTTCTCATCAACTCGAACGATTGTCCGGATTACTTTGTTTGGGTTCAGTACATCTCACCCATCAAGTACGGGTTCGAAGCGCTCATGAAGATCTTCTGGAACAGAATCTCGAATATTCCCTGCAATGAAGCCATTGAGAACTGCGTGGCCACTACGGGCACTCAAGTGCTCCAGAATTTCAGCATGCAAAGCCGATCCGTTTTTGGCGATGCCATGATCCTGATTGCTATTAACTTTGGCTTCCGCACCGTCGGCTTCCTCGCGCTTTGGAACAGCTTGCGCAAATCCAAATAGTCACCTAGGTCTTTAACTAATAATGCAATGAGATTGATTGCCTAACTCAACTGCAGTACAATCCTAAGAAAACTGAAAAATACTTCTGTTCATGTAGTACAGTATGATAAATCAATTAAATGCAAGCTAAAATCGTGCTCGCCGTCCAAAGAGTTGGCACAAAATGTCACATTTGCTCTTGGCGTTTTCAACACTCATGGTGTCCACAGCAAGGACATACTTCTGGAAACAGCCCTTCTAGCAACATCGCTTCTGAGAAATTCAACGACCGATTAACAGCTCGCAACTATCAAATGTTGTGCTGGGCGTAATTTCATCGTTGAATTTATCAGTATCAAAATGCCGGAACATTCTTGCTAAAGGGCTTCAGACCGAATTGTGAGAGACGTACCCCACAACCAACAATCATTTTAAATATGCTGCTCCAGGTATGGACTTTCGATTTCAAGTCCCTCCGAGTGTCTCAAAAGCCATTCCAAAACGCCAAAGTGGTTTCTGTTCGCTACGTCTTCGATTAGCTCATCATTCCATTGAGTTTCGCCATTTTTTATCAGAAACCTTACGATCTCCAAATGTCCGTGGATTGCCGCGTCTTCAAGGAGCTCACATGTTCTTCCTCCTAATTTGTAATACCATATTATAACCTTCAAATGGCCATTGGCTGCAGCTTTGTGGACTGCCTTCGACGAACATTTCTTTTCGTGGTTATAAAAATACTGAACAATGTGCAAGTGACCTGCTGCAACTGCACCGTTCATCGCGATAGAAATGAATTCTGAATATCCGTTTTCATACAACGATTTTATCATGTCGAATAAATTATTATGGCCAGCATGTTTCATCAAAGAAGCGGTTGCCAAGCGTTCTAATCGAAACACGTTCACCTGCATCCACTTGGCGATTTCCAGGTGATTGTTTAAAACGGCATTTTCCCTGGCGATTTCTGTGATAATTCCCACTCAATTTCCAAATAGAAACTGAAATATCTCAAAATATCCGCCTGCGATTGCGTCGTTCATTGCGTCCATGGTGAAACCTTCAGGTCGGTTTTGATAAAGCCATCGTACCACTTCGAAATGCCCCTTGGCTGCAGCAATATCAATTGCATCGGTTGTGCAGCCTTCAGATCGATTTGCATGCAACCGTCGCACCACGTCCAAGTGATTATTAGCAGCAGCAACATCCATTGCTTGTGGAGAGCAATTCGCTTCATGAGAATGAAGAAATTGAATCATTTGAAGGTGCCCATGCGAAGCAGCATTTTCCATGCACTGCGTCGTCTTGCGCTAAACAAATTTGAATTGCATATTCAAATCGTTTCTCACGGAAATGTGAGCTCACTCCATTCCATTCATACTTGACAATATGGTCTAGTAGCCTCACAAAGCCAGCTTCAGATGCGATTTCCAGCGTCCAATTCAATGAAAGATCATCCAAAAAGGAATCAATTACGAGGGCTACATGCGATAATGAAGCCACCGCTGAATGACTTCTGCACACCAACAGTCCGGAGGTGAACGTCGTCCTTGTTGAGCACGAACTCATAGTGCTATCGAATTTATTTCTCTTGCTCATTCTTCAAGTCAGGAAAAATACACTCTCCGCAACTATTTTCTATTCTCATACATGTAGTCATCGAACGTCAGTATAGTATGCCAATGCCTATCTTGATGTATAGTGACTAGATATTGGGTCCCCAAAATAATTCTGATCATTGCTCATATTTCGACGACGCCTGAGCAGCATGACCAAGCGAGTGAAAGTTCACGCCCCACAAGTGTCCATGTTGATGTCGGTAGCGTTGGTCTGTCAAATCTATCCTGCCGTAGATTCGTTATCCCATGCGAAGCATATGGTTGAGCTCTATCTGAATGATTTCCAGTCAGAGTGGTCGCTGGAATCGGCATCAGAAGCCGGTTTTGTGAGGCTGCTTGATCCTTTATTTAAGCACGAGTGGGCTGGTGTAAGCCAAATGTTTCGAAAGCGGCGATTCGAATGCGCAATTCATGCTTGCGTACGAGAACGTATTCCAGTGTCCGTGCTTCATTGGTGGATGACAGTGTATTACCCAATCTTTGATCGTTCAGTTGTCATTCCAAACCTGGTGCAGTTTGCAATGGATTCTAATCGCTTGGATGTGTTTAAGTGGTTGCACACGCAAAACTATTTGAAGTATTACTTGACACTCAAAGAAAAACGGCATCTCGAGTGTTATCGTGGAGAGATTGTTTACTTTTTGCACGAACATGCGAGAGGTCTTGTCTGCGAGCTGAAGCTGTACACTGGTTTCACCCCGGACTCCTTTGCGTTTTATAAGTGGGCATTTGAGCATCGAGACGAGTATATACTCGATCCAGTAGAAGAGCCCCTATTCAGTGCCATTCGTTGTGGAAATTTAAACTTTGTTCAGTGGATGTACCGTGAGTGTCCTGACCTTCAATATGTTCGGGGTGGCCACCAAGCCGCAGTGAAAAGTGGTCACTTGGAAGTAGCGAAATGGCTGTATAAAACGTATCCAAAGGCTCAATGTGAAGATCCGCGTAATGGTTCTGCCGATCTCGAGATGAACAAGTGGCTTTTAAGTGGATACAATTGGATCGATAGTACGCAAAGAACCAACTGGATTACGTCCTCCTTGCAGAAATCCGCGGAAGTAAACGAGATCCGAGTGGTGGAACATCTGTACTCGACGGAACCAGAGTGCGACAGTGGATATGCAATGAAAAATGCTGCTGATTATGGATATCTTGAAATGATTCGATGTTTGGACGCACATGAAGCTCGTTGCGATTCCCATGTGATGGACAGAGGCGCGGAGCGCGGGCACTTGACTATTGTGAAGTTCCTTCACGCTAATCGAAGAGAAGGATGCACGACCACAGCCATGAATCTTGCTGCTGCCAACAACCATTTGAATGTGGTACGCTAGCTACATGAACATCGATCTGAAGGTTGTACGGCCGACGCGTTGAAGTTCGCTGCAGCCAAAGGACACTTTGAAATGGTCCGATGGCTTCATGAAAATCGATCCGAAGTCAGATCTTCAGGCGCCATCCATGAAGCCGCAATTGGCGGATATATCGATATTCTTCAGTTTCTCCATGAAAACGGATATGGGAAGATCACAAAGGAAACGTTTGAGATGGCTGCAAAGCTAAATCGTATAGATGTCATCCAGTGGATCCATGCAAACGTACCAGAGCGCTTTTTCACAAGAGTCATGGATGACGCTGCTTTGCGTGGACACTTAGATATGGTCAAGTGGTTTCATGATAATGGATATGAAGGATTCTCTACCCATACAATGGACTGCGCGACTGTATATGGTCATTTGGATGTTCTCCGGTATTTGCACAACCACCGTAAAGAAGGATGCACCGAGCAAGCGTTGCATCAAGCAGTGTTGAGTGGTTGTTTGGAGACGGTGAAATGGCTCCACGAGGCGAAAGCAAAAATGTCATGGATCGATACGCTAAAAGAAGCTGCCGAAGGCGGTCACTGGCAGATCGTAAAGTTTTTGACGATCGACTGCGATGACTCAGGGTATCAATGGAGCCAGAAAATGAACAACATCATTTTGGCTGTAGCATATAGTAATTCCTTTGAGGTGTTGGAGCTGCTCGTAATGTGGGCTCATTCTCGCGGATTCAAAGAAAACGTGCTTAAGCAGTGGATACAGCACGAGAAGGTTAAACAATAGCCACCAAGTTTCTTTAATGCCAAAGTCCGGACTACCCCGGTGGGAGTTTTTATATATTATATAATAGGTTGAGTGTAAATATTACTTACACTTATGCAAGCTAATCCAAAGCGCCAGAAAGCCGAGAGTGCGAGAATCAAAGTTGATTGCGATTAAAATCGTCGCGTCTTGAAATACAGAGCGATTGAAGATGCTGTAGTTCTGCAGCACTTGTGTGCCCTTGGTGGCCACCCAATTTTCAATGGCATTATTGCATGGGATGATCAAGATTTGAGCCTCAAAGCCGTACTTGACGGGTGAAATGTTGGTGGCCTTTACAGCGTATTTACTCGTGAATCGAATTGATTCAACTATCTTGTGTAAAAAGACATTTGGTTACTGCTTTTGCTTGGCATTTGGCCATTGTTCTACAATATTTACAATCTACAGCCACTTGAGTGAAAACACTATTAGATCTTCACATTCGTTATGTGGTTGATGTGATGTGTGGTTCGGTTACCTAGAGTTCAACGAATCACGAAGTGTTGAGTTCAATCGGAATGTGTCTGACTTTTTATCAATTAATTTAATCAACAACTTCAAGAAGACTCGATAAAAAGAGGTGCATGCAGATTATATCAAATTATATTAGCCCCTGATTGCCATCGAATACTTTAAATTTCACAATGCCACCACTTTGTGCTCACACTCAAGAAACTTATTGGTGGCATCGGTGCATTCCTTGTGTCGCTCCTGACGCATGGTGTGGCCACAGTCCTCAAGCACTTTAACGCGCTTGATTTGGTCCTGCATCTTCTTCTTCAGTACGTCAAGACACGAGGCATCTATGACGCGGTCCTTGTCGCCCCAGATCACGAACGTCTTGGCTTGAATGCGCCGCATATAGTCTTCTAGCAGCGCGGGCTTCTGCAACAAGTCGCTCAATACCTTCTGGAACACGGACAGTCGGCGCGCACGATCCTTTACGACCAGAGTTGCGATCCAACGAGGTAAGCTGCCATCGCTGCTCTTCATATAACCGTTCATTTCAATCACGTCGTTTGCTGTGGCCGCGAGCAGCAAATTTTTACCCTTGTCTTCCAGAAGCCGTAGCGTGTCGCTCTTGTTGGTCATTGTGATACCGGCAGGGCATATCATCGTGAGCGTGCGCATATGTTTTGAGTACGGGGCCGCATAGACACCTGCTAGCATGCCGCCCAGTGAATATCCGACTAAGTGGATTGGCTTCCAAGGCTCCGGTGTGGCCGCAAGAAAGTCGTGCAAGCGGCGTGCTTGTTGGTCCATGGCGTAATCCATGCTAGACTCAGCGGGAAGGTTCGTCCCAGGCCAAGTAGATCCGGGATTAGCACTCGGTGTTTGTTATCGATTGATCCAGCCACGCGTATCCAAGACTCCTTCATGGAGCTGAAGCCGTGGAGGAACACGACCGTGGAGTCGTGCGCTAGTCCTCTTGCGGCCGCGATACTTCGTTCTGGACTTCGACTCGCGCTTTATGAAGCTCCACTTGAGCTCGTTGAGCTGGACCTCGTCGACCTCAAAGGCCTTGAGATACCGTAGGAAGTCGATCGTGCCCATTACAATGAACGAGAGGATTCTGTTAAATACCATGAGGATGCACTTAATTGAATTCTCAATTGAGCACTTGGCGATCTGGGCAGCCTCGCCGACTGCGATTGTTAACGACCGTTTGCAACCGTTGACCTGCGTCTCTGCAGTGTTTCCTGTGCACGACTACCAACGTGGCTGAGAACTGGGTAACCATAGTCAAGCTGAATTGGCCGACATCGTGAAACTTTGCAATACAAAGTTGGACATACGTTTGCTTTAGGCAGTACTGTCAGTTCTTGTGATTGATTTGGTGCCAATATGTCGATCATTTACCTCAGCACGGTTTCTGGTACAATAGACGCCACACGTGACTCTAGCGCCAGTGTGAGTCGGTGCTCATGTACCGACCGACAGATGAGGTTGGCTCAGCACCGCACCAAAAGCATACCAGCTCTTTTATACTTGAATAAAGAAAGTATTACTTGCTTTGAGCTTCATGATATCGTGGCTTGTCTCTGTGCTCTATGAGAGATTGAAGAGCAAGCACGAGTGGAGGAGGAAGGAAAATGAGATTCTGTCGTGCTTCAAACGCGAGCTGCAATGTGGCAATGCGACCGGAATCCTATCGTCCACTGAAAAAGGTTTGGCTGAACCTGGTCCTGGATATTTATAGAATATACCGGATGGTGCCCTGTGACCAGCAGGGCATCGTCTCGTTCAAGAGCCTCATGGTCTGCACATCCAAATGAACGAGCACAAGTATCCACACAAGGATAAGATCCCATGTGCAGTGGGCTGGTGCGAGATGCTGGTGTTCGAGGAGGAATTCTACTGCAAGAGGCAACCTGTCAAGGCGGCATTGACATTGCCAAGGCTCTATCGATCGCCCACGCTGATGGTTGAGTGGGTATTGACGCATGATTGCGTGTGACTTGCGCTTTCGTTATGGGCCGTCACACGTCATGATTCGATGGACTCAACACGGGAGTGATGGTCAGACCGGCGTCAGATCGGATGATTCGATGGCGATTGAAGCTAGGACGAAGCAGGTTTCCTCTTTTCATGGACAGAATTGAATTTGCTTCCAGCAGCCCAAGTCGCCTCCCTCTTCCTCCTTCCCAACAAGAACCATGAGCGTTCAGGCCCAAGTCGGTGACAAGGTCGTGCTCGCCTACAGCGGCGGTCTCGACACCTCCATCATCCTCAAGTGGCTCGTGAACAAGGGCTTCGAAGTCATCTGCTACTGCGCCAACGTCGGCCAGCACGGCGAGAACTACGACAAGGTGCGCGAAAAGGCACTCCTGCTCGGCGCCAGCAAGGTCTACATCGAGGATCTGCGTGAGGAGTTCGTCAAGCATTATATCTTCGAGGCCGTCAAGGCGAACGCCATCTACGAGTCGCGCTACCTGCTCGGCACGTCGCTGGCCCGCCCCGTGATCGCCAAGAAGCAGGTGGAGATCGCTCGGGCCGAAGGCGCCAAGTACGTCGCCCACGGTGCCACCGGCAAGGGTAACGACCAGGTACGATTCGAGCTGTGCGCTCAGGCGCTCGACGCCAAGCTCAAGACCATCGCCCCGTGGCGCGACGCTGAGTTCATCGAGAAGTTCAAGGGTCGTCCGGATCTGATCCAGTACGCCGCCGAGCAGAACATCCCAATCGATGCCACGCCCAAGGCGCCGTACTCGGTGGACGAGAATATGTACCACACCAGCTACGAAGCTGGTATGCTCGAGGACCCCATGACGGCCCCCATGCAGTCGATGTTCAAGATGACGGTGGACCCCAAGGTGGCCCCAGACCTGGCGGAGACCATCCGCATTCGCTTCCAGCAGGGTGTGCCCGTGGGTGTGACCAACCTGACGGCCGACAGTGCCGAAAACACGGACACTCTGTCGCTATTCCTTGAGCTCAACCGGCTAGCTGGCAAGCATGGCATCGGCCGCATCGACATTGTGGAGAATCGTTTCGTCGGCATCAAGTCGCGTGGTGTGTACGAGACCCCCGGTGGAACCATACTCCGCGCTGCCCACCTGGATTTGGAAGGCCTGTGCATGGACCGTGAGGTGATGAAGGTCCGCGACGTGCTGTCGGCCAAATTCGCCGAGTTCTGCTACAACGGCTTCTGGTTCGCCCCCGAGATGGAGTTCGTGCGCAACGCCATTCATTTCTCGCAGCGCAACATCACGGGCCATGTGCACCTGGAGCTGTACAAGGGCAACGTAACAGTCGTTGGCCGCCACTCCGACTTTGCTCTGTACAGTGCCGACCTGGCGTCCATGGACCAGGAAGGCGGCGGTGCCGATTTCGACTACAACCCGGCTGACGCGCAGGGCTTCATCCGTATCAACGCCACGCGTCTTAAGGCCTGGAAGAGCCGCAACGTGCCTCAGTAAAGGCGTTTGGTCGGTCGTAGCGGTAGTTTGACCGTGAAAGAAATGCGATTGACGTCCAGTAAAACAAAATTCATTTCTGTTGTCGCACATTTCTCTACAGTGAGGATTGGAACATCTGATGTATCGAGTGTATGAGCGCCAACTGTTCTTTTGAGTTGGGAAGGGATGTCAGAATTTCGTTATGAACCCATGGAAGCGTCGTACGTGTATTCCGCGTCATTAATCGAAATTTACGCACATTAAAAACGCCACCACTATTAGTCAAATGCACGGATGCGTCTACACGAAGGAGCATCATTGAATCCTTGATTTTGCTGGGTCAATGAGTATCGGTGGCCACCGATTCATCATTTCTCCACATGACTGTGCAAGTATTCAACAATTTTTAATGACCTGCTGCCACAGCACCATCTATGCGATGCGGCAAGGTCTCAATCCATCACTTTGGTCTGAATACTCACGGTTATCTTTTCAAGATTGCCCAATGGAGTTTTTTAATCCAAACTTTCCGTTGCGTGCTGCTGATCCATTCGTATTCGTACAAGAGCCGAAATCGATCTTCACATGTTCGCAAGACAGTTAAACCTGAAAGCACAGGCTCAGTTGCACGAGCAACGTTGTGAATCTCGAACGAAGCTGTCTTTTTGCCTAGACGCCTGTTCTCAGCGCACTCACGCTGGCTTTCCTCAGAAATAATTGCCTTTAGTCGTCGGAAAAGCGCCCCTCTCTACAAAACGAGCGTTATGGATCTTTAACCAGTCGATTGTCACAGTTCTTTGGCTTAGCGTCAACTTTACTAAATATCCAATGATTTCACGGGCTTCATAGCATTCTAGCCAATAAAACACCACGATCTCTCCCATGAAGAGCACGTCACTCGTCGTCTACCATCATTCCGACCATGCGCTCATCGCATGTTTACCATTGCTTACCACTTGTATATTTTCATTCTCTGATTGGCTCAAAGTAAACTCCCCAAATCTGATTGGCTCCGAGTGTTTACGTAGTGGCTTGTTTATGCAATCGAGTTTATCAGTCGGGTTAGGTCGTTGTAAACATCAACGCACACAGAGTGTTGGTCGTAGCGACGAACAGCCACGATAACCAAAGTGCTGCTTCCATTGATCTCATTTCTCAATCAGCGTTCCAGTCCGCAAGCGATCAGCCATGGAAACCCCAAGCAGCACACCGTCCAATCACCTCGCGCTGCCCAAGGAGGCCACCCACGCCAGCAACCACTTCATCCAGATCGAGACGCCCAAGACTGGCGGCAAGCACCTGAACGATGCGCCGCCCATGATGCTCGAGTGGTCTCGACTGCAGCTGCAAGTCAACATCAAGAACCCGCAGACCAAGCAGACCGAAGCCAAGACGATCTTGAATGAAGTCTCGGGCTTTGCCAAGCCAGGAGAGCTGCTCGTGATCATGGGACCTTCAGGCGCAGGCAAGAGCACGCTGTTGGATTGTATCTCTGGTCGCAACAAGAGTGTGGAAGGCAGTATCACGGTCAATGGTCAGCCCTGGTCCAAGAAGATGAAGCGCCTCACGTCCTACGTCATGCAGGACGATCTCTTCTACGAGACTATTACGGTACGAGAGCACTTGGTTTTCCAGGCTCGACTTCGAATGGGAAAGACCTTCACAGAAGAGCAGTACCTGCGCCGTGTGGACACAGTCATGGAAGAACTTGGTTTGAACAAATGTCGCGATACTCTCATTGGTGGAGCGCGAGTGCGTGGCATCTCAGGTGGAGAGCGCAAGCGTTTGTCCTTTGCGACCGAGATCCTGACCAACCCTTCGATCCTCTTCGTGGATGAGCCAACGTCTGGTCTTGACAGCTTCATGGCTGAGACTGTGGTCATG
>JAADXR010000787.1:0-10861 GCA_023337935.1 Elongisporangium anandrum | reverse complement strand
TCCATGGCGTCATTGGTATTGTGTCGCTCACCCTGAGCATGAAGCCACTGCACCATCTCCAGATGTCCATGGAAGGCTGCTAGCCACATGGGCAGATGAAAGCGACTGACGTTTCCCCGGAATCTCTTACGAGGACGCTCTTCCGCAGTCCCCTCCAGAGCCTTGATCATCTCAAAATTGTTGCAACTGGCTGCGTGCATCGCAACGCAGTCGACCCATCGGTCTCTATATTGC
This sequence comes from Elongisporangium anandrum, assembly GCA_023337935.1. Taxonomy (NCBI): domain Eukaryota; phylum Oomycota; class Peronosporomycetes; order Pythiales; family Pythiaceae; genus Elongisporangium; species Elongisporangium anandrum. Next base: position 10,627 of record JAADXR010000787.1, on the reverse strand, counting down.
GGATCTTTCCACTCGAACTCGTTATTGAGCCAGCGAAAGACTTGCAGGTGGTCTTCCGTCACTTCCAGAGGCTCTGGGAGGTAGAGTCGCAGAGAGTCGTACATGCTGTGGAAGCCTGTAGAGCGATAGTACTCTTGGGGCCAGCGTGTTTCCAAGATCTTGGGAAGACTGCCGGAGCCGAAATGGAAGCTGAAGGTCCTCTCGCAGAAGCTGTCGGCCAGCAGATTCATTATATGCCACTGGATCGTGGCCAGATCGCTACGTTCCATGGCGATGGACATGACATTGCTCATGTCGTAGTTGTCTTTGTGGTCCAGAAGCCATTGCAGGAAGACCGAGTCGCCCGTTCGAGCCACTTGATTCAGCGAGACGTACACTGGGTTGTCCAAGTTCTGCTCGTGAAGCCAATAGACCACGTCGGCGTGATGAGTCACCAGGTTCCAGTAACTATACGGTCGGTATTCATGTGGAGGGATCTTGTACTGTGCATGAAGCCACTGGAGCAGCTCCAAGCGGCCGAGTCTGGCAGCTTCCCCAATCAGTTCGATCAGCTCCGAATCACTCAGCGAATGCTCTGGACGGTAGCGCGTCGTCCACCACTTGATCACGTCCACTTGGCCACTGGTGACAGCTCTGCGAACGCCTTGGAGGAAGCGCCTTCTGCCCAGGGCGGCGTGAACTACCGACGGCTCTCGCGCTGCGAGGCGATTCAGGAGGCGGAAGAGACGCCTGGACGCAGCGATCTCGATGGACCAGAGAGCAGGAGCGTCGGCGAAGGCATCGATGGCGCTGAGGACGTGAGGCAGGTCCTGAAGCTTCGGCTGCGGGCGCCCGACCACGCGCACTGACGTCAGCAGCTCCATGGGGCGGAATGGCTTATTGGCTCAAGAGACCATGACAATTGCTACATAGTGACTCATTTCGCTAAACTAGGCTAGTGGCCTTTCGGACCTAGTTTAGTGTGTTACATGGATCACATAAAATGCATCCCAAACTAGGAAAATGGACCATTACCGTCTCATCACTCACGTGAAGTCATGTTGTCCGACTCAAAACGTGAAGCCGAAAGGAGCAAAGGCGGCAGTCACGATCTCTAGATCATGGACGGACAGCCACTCGACCAGACCAAACAGCCCAGCTCCACACGCAATGCGAATCGTATTCTGGCTGCAGCGCATCACACAATGCTCCACGAGATACCGGACCACTTGCGAATGGCCGTTGCGAGCCGCAGAGTCCAATGCATCGTGGCTCCAGGTGGGAGACAGGTTCGTCTGGAGCCATCGCACCATCTTCATATGGCCATTGGTCGCAGCGCCGTCCTTTGCAGAGAAAGAGACCGCTGTTTGAAGGCGATTCGAGTACAAAAACTCCACCATCTCCACGTAGCCATTTGAAACGGCCTTGTCGATCGACTTCCGACAGCAGCCTTCGCTGCGATTGGCGTGCAGCCACTGAACGACGTCCAAATGGCCATTGCCAATCCCACTATCCATGGCGCTCTTCGTGCAACCTTCGGATCGATTGGAGTGCAGCCACTGGACCACTGTCAAGTGCCCTCTTTCGGCGGCCAAGTCCATGGCTCGACGGGTGCAGCTGTGTTCCGGAGCGTTCTGGTGCAGCCACTGGAGAATGGCGAGGTGGCCGTTCCAGGCTGCGACATCCATTGCCTCTTTCTTCGGCCCGTACGGTTGATTAGTGTGGAGCCATTGAACGATCGCCAAGTGGCCTCCCGCAGCAGCGCCGTCCATCGAGTCATTGGAATTCGCTTTTCCGCCTTGAGCATGAAGCCACTGCACCATCTCCAAGTGACCATGGAAGGCTGCCAGCCACATGGGCAAACGAAAGCGGTCGGAGTTTGGTCTAATTCGACGACGAGAAGGTGGCTGCTGCTGAGGCTCCCCTTTGATTCCTTTCAGCGCCTGGATCATCTCAAAGTTGTTGCAACTGGCTGCGTGAAGAGCAATGCAGTCGATCCAGTTGTCTCGATATTCTTCACTCTTCCATTCGAACTCATTGTTGAGCCAGCGGAACATTCGCAGGTGGTCTTCCGTCACTTCCAGAGGCTCTGGCAGGTAGAACCGAGGCGCATTGTTGCTGTAGTAGGCCTTGGGCCAGCGCTTGTCGCAGATCTTGGCGGCGCTCCCGCAGCCGAAATGCACGGTCAGGTAGTACTCACTACAGCTTTCATCCAGCGGATTGGCCAGCAGCCACTGGACTGTGGCCAGATCGCTTCGTTCCATGGCCTCGACCAGGAGGTTGTTGTTCAAGTGCACAGTGTACTGCTGGCCTCTGTGCTGCAGCAGCCACTGCATGAAGGCCAGATCGCCCGTACGAGCCACCTGGTTCAGGTTTGTGACCACTGGGACGTCGATCCCTTGGGCGTGGATCCAATAGACCACGTCTCGGTGATCGGACGCGAGGCTCCAGAAGCTGTTTGGCTGGAATTCGTACGGGGGGATCGTGTAGCGTTCGTGGAGCCACTGGAGCACCTCCAAATGGCCATTCGGGGCAGCAGTCTGCACCAGAGTCTTCACGTTCAGCGGCTGCTCTGGCCGATAGCTAGTCATCCACCACTCGAGCACGGCCAACTGGCCACAAGCGGCGGCGTTCTGAGTGCCATGATCAAACCGCGAGCTGCCGAAGGTCTTGCGCGCCACAGACGGTTCCCGTACTACAATGCGATCCAGAAGGCGCACAAGGCCTCGGGAGGCTGCGCTCTCGAGCGTCCACAGCGCAGAGGTGTCCGCAAAGGCCTCGATGGTGCGGAGTGCGTGGGGCAGCGCCTGGAGCGCCGGCTGCGATCGCCCGACCACGCGCACTGACGTCAGCGGCTCCATTTCCATTTGGCTGGAGCCAGCTCCTCAATTAATAATGTGAAAATAGTGTGTCGAACACTAATTGGACTGTCAATTGTACCCAGTTAATGACGAGTCATCGACATCGGCGCTCTCGTGGCCTTCGAGCAGGACTCAGAGCTCTGGCGCAGCCCACGGCGAGCTCGTGGACGCTGTTATGACCGCTGCAACCGAGTGGGGCTTCTTCTACATCGTGCACCACGGCCAGCAGCTCTCGATGTCAAGGCCAAGCCAAAGAGTGCTTTGCTTGGTGCTAGAACACCATGGGCGTGCACCAGCACACGGACAGTGCGGAGCTGACTTTGTTCCTGCAGGACGATAACGTGACGCTTCTGCAGGTTCTTCACATCTTCGTTCCGCCAATTGAGCGCAGGTCAATATCGGAGACTTCATGCAGATCTTTCATTGCGGCGTCTCATCTCTTCCGGCTCCCATTGAGGACTTCGAATTTTTGGCTGATCCGTCGCCTTGAGCAATTGATTTCCGACTCGGTCTAGGTTTTCCTGATGCCTTTGACACCAGCTTAATCCCCTGCTGTGCTGAGTCGAGCGCTCCACTCGCCAGCCCTTCACGAAAGCAAAGCACGTTGCAAAAGACACCCTTTGAAGCTGATGTGTGTACATCGCACCCTCTGGACTTGGAGTGACGAGATGTGGCTTTGGCCCAATGACACACGCTGTCTCCACCTCGTCACCATCCCACTGGTCAGACCTGATTGGCTCATCCCCTTGAAGAGATCTTGAGAAGGGTCCACTCTCCATTTCCCTTCCACGGTCTCACTTCAATCCGCAATGACTCTCTCCAACGACAGCGCCCCGGTCTTCCAGGGCGTCCCGGTCATCGACATCGGCGCTCTCGTGGCCTTCGCGCAGGACTCGGAGTTCGAGGCGGCGCTGGAGCAGCCCCAGGGCGCCCTAAAGGAGCTCGTGAACGCCGTTGAGGCCGCCGCAACCGAGTGGGGCTTCTTCTACATCGCGCACCACGGGCTCTCGGAGCAGCAGCTCTCGACGTTCAAGACCAAGGCCAAGGAGTTCTTCGCTCTGCCCAAGAGCGTCAAGGACACGATCCGCAGACGTCCGAACAACCAGCGCGGATTCTACGATGACGAGACGACCAAGAACAAGAAGGACTGGAAGGAGACCTTCGACTACGCCAGTGCCCAGGACGATTTCCCAGCCTCTGAGCTCAGCACTCGACGCCTGCTGAACGACCAGAACCAGTGGCTGGGAGAAGACGTGCTGCCAGGCTTCAAGCAGACCGTGCGCCAGTACTACGACTCGCTAGAAGTTGTCGCGAACCGCTTGGTCAAGATCTTTGCGGTCGCTCTCGGCGTCCCCGTCCACGTCTTTGACGAGTACTTCCGCTCAGTCAAGGGCGGGAAGACGGTCAAGGACCAGAACGGCCGCGTGCGGCTCAACTTCTACCCCGTGTCGCCCGATCCGGAGAACACCATGGGCGTCTACCACCACACCGACGGCGCTGTGCTAACGCTGCTGCTGCAGGACGACAACGTGACGTCGCTCCAGGTCTTCCACCGAGACACGCAGCGCTGGGTCTTCGTGCCACCGGTAGAAAACACGTTTGTGGTCAATATTGGAGACGTCATCCAGGTCTGGTCCAACGACCGGTTCATCGCTCCCCTGCACCGCGTGGTGTCCAGCGGCTCCCAGTCTCGACTCTCCGCTCCGTTCTTCTACCTGCCGTCCTACGATGCGGAGATCCGGCCCGTGGTCACCAAGGACTCGAACGAGAAGCCCAAGTACCATCCGTTCAACTTTGGCGACTTCCGGCAGACCAAAGTGCTGAGCAACATCATCGATATTGGCAGAGAAGATCTGCAGATCACTCAGTTCAAGATCCAAGGAGAGAGCAAGTGAGAGCAACATCGCCAATCTATGTAGGAGCAGGCTCATGAGCGTATCGTGCTCGAGTGTTTAAGAGTATTGCATTGAGTACGGCATTTCAACGCTCACAATTTGTGCGAGTTCTCGGCTCGCCCCTTGCGCAAAAAGCCACTCGATTAGACCGATCCGCCCAGTCTGACAGGCCGAACGGAGCGTAGTTACGCGGCAGCTCATCTGGCAATGCTCCACGAGATGCTTGACGACTTCGATATGGCCATCGCGAACCGCAGAATTCAGTGCGTCCTGCGTCCAGACTGGTGAGAGGTTGGCTTGGATCCGTCGCACCATTTCCAAATGGCCATTCGTCACGGCTTCTTTCATAGCAAACGAAGTGATTGGCATTGAGTCGTGTAGTAACGCCACGACCCTCACGTAGCCATTCAAAAGGGCGATGCTAATGGAAATCGGAGAAAAACCTTCAACGCGATTGGCTTTCAGCCACTGAACCACATCAAAATGGCCATTGACGATAGCACCATCCATGGCCCTCTTCGTGCACCCTTCCGATCGAATAGCATGCAGCCATAGGTGGCCTCTGGTGGCAGCCTCGTCCATGGCGCGATGGCTGCATCTGACGTTTGGTGAATGTTCCTGCAGCCACTGGAGAATATCGAGGTGACCGTTTCAAGCAGCGATGTCCATGACCTCCTTCGTTGCTTCATACTGTTGATGAGCGTGGATCCACTGAACGATTTCCAAGTGGCCTCCCGCAGCTGCGCCATCGATCGAATCATTCGCATTGACCTTCCCACCTTGAGCATGAAGCCACTGCACCATCTCTAAGTGGCCGTGGAAGGCTGCCAGCCACATGGGCAGCCGAAAGTGGTCGGAGTCTTTTGCATTTCGCCAATCATGGAAGGAGCAATTCGCAGCATACGTAGCCGATTGAGTTCAACATCATCAGTGCTTCTTCGGATTGACCGACCAAATAATCCACGAGGGGCCTCTTCAATCTTGATTGCTTCCAACACTTTGATCATCTCGAAATTGTTGCAACTGGCCGCATGCAGATCCAGCGATCTCGGGAAACGAGATCTTTTCATTCATACTCAGAGCTCAACCAGCGAAGCACTCGAAGGTGGGCTTTTCACTTTCAGTGGCGACGGAAGGGAAAACCGCGGTGATTCTGAGATGTTGAGCCTAACGTGATGAATTGGGCCAACGTTGCTGTCAAGCCACCGCTTGTTACACATATCGAGGGAGCTACCGGGGCCATCAGATAGGATTCAGTGCAGCTCTCGTTCAATGGATTGGCCAGCAGCCACTGGATCGTGGTCAGATCGCTGCACATCATGGCGCTGGGCTGAGACGATCAGATTATACTGCTCTCTGCGCTGAATCAGCCATTGCAGGAATGCCAGATCTCCCTTTCGAGCAACTTGATTCAACGATATGGTCACTGGGATATCGAATCCCTGCTTGGAAAGCCAGTAGATCACATCCGCATGGTCCCCAGTAATGAGTTCGCCCGCGTACTTGCTGTGAAGCCACTGCAGGACCTTCAGGTGGCCACGTTTGGCGGCCTGTTGCATGAGGCCAATCACTTTAGCAGTTGCTGTGGACGGTATCGAGTCGTCCACCAGTCGAGTACGTCCACTTGGCCACTCGTAGCAGCTTTGTATATGCCATGAAGAAACCGCAAACTGCCCAAAGTATCGCGCACATCCGATGTTTCAAGTGCTACCAGTTGATCCAGAAGACGCAGAAAGCCCTTGGACGCAGCCGTCTCCATCGTCCACAGAGCAGTCGTGTCCACAAATCCATTGATGGAGCGAATTGCGTGGGTCAACGCCTCCAGCTTTGCCTTGGAACGACCGACAGCACGAGCAGACGCCAACAATTCCATGGCGGACGATGCAAAATGACTGGAGCTGTTGAAACTGGAATCTGAGATTTGCTCAATTTAGACAAAACGACCATCAGTCGCAGTATTTGATTGCGAGATTGGGAAGACAAAGCAGAACTATTAGTTGTCTTCATGTAGTAAACTAGAGCATCTAGCTCCTTAAAAGCCTAGCCGATGCGTCGCACTGTGCCGACGCCGCCGTCGAAGCAGAAGAAGTTGCAGATGGGCTCGTCCTTTTGGGAAATGGCCTTGATCACTTCCTGACCCAGAATGCCTGCCAGAATGGCGCACACTGGCACGACGTCCACGTTGGCAACGCAGAGCAGAGATCTGGAAGAGCGTATGAGAGACCAGACAGCTAGCAACAGCAAAGATCAAGCTGCTTACCGGAGGTCGTCCACTGAAAACAGTTCGGTCGGAAGGCCCTGGCGTTCCAGCTCCTGCTGGGCGAACGCCACGAAGGCGTCTTGATCTGCGGAGTCTCCGTTCTGCTTGGCGTACAGCTGCAGCAGCTGGAGCTTGACGTAGATCGTGGGCAGTTGGGGGCCACGCTTGCGCGTGCTCTGGAGCGAGCCCCAGGTCACCGCAAGCGCCTCCGTCAGCGAAGGGAACTCCAGTGTGACAGGTGCTGGCTGCGTCTGTTCTGCCGACGAGGGGTTGGCCACAGGCGTGCGGCGGTACGTGTGCTTCTGGCCGAGATCTGCGAACACGACGCCCTCGAGACCGAAGGCGTGGCCGGCGAAGAACGCGACGCTGGACTCCCGACAGAGCGCATCCAGTCGCAGCTCCGTCTCAATGCTCGCGCCAACGATACACACGACCGTGAACTGCTGGAAGAACGCGGGCGGGAGCTGGTCCAGCGGCGTCGTGTCCACCTGCACCTTGACCAGCGGATTGAGCTCCTGGACCTTGGCCAGACACGCTTGCGCTCGCTACAGAGACAGCTCATTAGGACCAGATACACTCCAACAGGCAGCAGGAAGCACGTACGTTCTGGCCAATGTCGGCCTCGTCCAGGAAGAACTGCGTGGCCACGGCCTCCTCCGCCACGGCCGCCGTGTCGTGCAGCGTCACGCTCATGCCCGAGAGCACGAGGTTCTTCACGAGCTCCGAGCCCAGCGCCGAGAGTCCGCTCACCAGCACGTGGGCGCTTTGCAGGCGTCTCTGGGCGTCCACGCCCCACAGCCGCATCTGTCGGTCGTACACGGCGGCCTCGGCGGCGCTCAGGCCCGCGGTCTCGGGCGTCGGGTCCGTCATATTGGAATATGCCTAGATTAAAGCTTGGATCTTAAACTAGGACGCTGATTGCACTAAACTAGCCTCCGATAGGCGCTTGTGCACTAGAAGCCACTCGAGCACATGAAAATGGCCGGCCTTGAGCGTCTGGTTGATGCCCGACTGGCTGATGCGCAGCTTGCAGCGGAGCACGAGCATCTGCACAATGGCCAGATGGCCATTGGCCGCCGCTCTGTCCAGAGCCTCGTGGATCCAGGCCTCCGGCTGCAGCTTCTCCACCAGCCATCGCACCATCTCCAAGTGGCCATTGGCAGACGCCAGCAGCAGAGCCCTCGACGTGCAGCCTTCCGTGCGGTTGCCACTGAGGAACTGCACCACGGCCAAGTGGTTGTGGCCGGCCGCTCTGTCAATTGCGGCGGAGGTGCAGCCCTCGGTCCGATTGGAGTGGAGCCAGGCCACGATCTCCAAGTGGCCGTTGGCGGCGGCGTCGTCCATGGCGGAGGTGGAGCAGACGTAGTTCGGCTCGTTTTCATGCAGCCATTGGAGAACGAGCAGGTGGTTGTTGGCTGCAGCTAGGCCCATGGCCACGCGGTTCAGCTCTGGTTTGGACTGGAAGCTGAGCAACCAGAGCAGACTCTCCAGCTGACCTCCAGCGGCGGCCGCGTTCACAACGAGGCTGTCGCATCGCGCTCCTTCCGTCTGGAGCCACTGGAGCATGTCCACATAGCCGTAGTACGCAGCCATCTGCATGTGCCAGCCGCAGTAGTGAGCCTTCCCTTGGACTTCCAACGGATCGCGCTTAGTCAGCGCTTCAGTGATGATGAAGCAGTCCTGACTGGCGGCGTGGAGCGACAGCTTGGTGATCCAGCGGATGCGGTACCGCTTGCAGTCCCACTTGTACTTGAATGCCAGCCAGCGGAAGACCTCCAGATGCGCCTTCGAGGTCCCCATGGGCTCCAGAAGCGCTCGGAAAGCCTCGTCGCTGGGCGTGAGACTCATCTCCGTCTGGTCCGTGAACGGATGATGCAGACTCAAGTGCTGCTCCAGTTGGCGGAGTTCTTTGGAGCTCTTGAGCAGCCACTTGACCATGGACAAATCTCCACGCGTCGTGGCGAGGACCAGAGCGCTGCGGGAGCCGTGGATGCTAAACTTGCGGTCGTACTTGCGCAGCCAGCGGAGGAACCTGAGGTCGCCTGTCTTGGCAGCCGCTTCCATGGACACGCTCAAGCTCATGGACAGCTTCTTCTTGTGGATCCAGTAGACGGTGGCGGCGTCAGCACAGTCCACCAGCTGCATGGACTCAGGCGACGGCACCAGTCCCTGGGTCTGCAGCCACTGGACAACAGCCAGGTGGCCGCCCTTGACAGCGCGAGCTGCGAGCACAGAGGCAGGCAGAGCCTCCGTGGGCAAATAGCGACCGGTCCACCACTGCAGAACTCTCAGGTGGCCATTGCCAGCCGCCGCCTTGACGCCGTAGAGGAACCGCAGACGGCGGAAGACCGAGCCGGCATCCTTGTGCTCCTGCTTGGCGAGATCGTCCAGCAAATGCACAAGGCCGTTGGAAGCCGCGCTTTCGAGCGTGTGAAGCTCTGGCATCTGCTTCGCTGAAGACGGGCCCATGGACTTCGCTTGGGTCGATGAGGCGTGGAGATCGACGGGACTCGAGGGCGTGTGGGGTGCCATGGCGGTGATGGAATAGAAGCCATCCCTTGCACTCCCCCAGATGGCGATGGGTCAACCAAACCTACCCCATTTCAATGTACCCACGATTGCTGACCTAGTTTAGGAGGATGTGTGGTGTTTGTACACTAGCTTAGGAGAATGAGAACATTTATGGTGGGAACTGAGAGTGTTAGCCACAGAGAAACATGCACGTCCCACCATGAGTTTAATTAAAGTTTAAATCGCAATTTCCATGCGCACGCATTGGAGCTGAACCACAACGAACTCACAACCTCTGTCGCTTCATTGAACCAAACAGCACACCACCTTGAAGTTCCGTTCAGCGACCTAGTTTAGAGTGGTTGCCAAACTGGACCGAAATAAGTACCTTAATTAATGTGGTACATCTGGTTCTATGAAAGAAATGGAGCTGCTGACATCGGTGCGTGTGGTCGGGCGCTCGCTGCCGCAATTGCAGGCGCTGTCTCACGTGCTCCGGGCCATCGACACCTTTGCAGATGCGTCTGCGCTGTGGACGATCGAGAGCGCTGCTTCCAAGCGTCTGCTCCGCCTTCTGGATCGTCTTTTGGCTCGTGAACCTTCTGTCGTTCACGTCGCCTTGGGTGAAGAACGGTTCGCTTTCGGCACTCGCAGTGCTGCCGCAAGTGGCCAAGTGGATGTACTCAAGTGGTGGACGAGTAGATATCGACCAGAAAGATGCCTAGACGTACTGGAAGTGATTGATCTCGCACAGGAGGCCGCTAGACTGGACCATTTGGAGCTGCTGCAGTGGCTCCATTCAGAGTATACACTCCCTCCGCGTAAGTACTCGCCCAACAACGAGTGGGAGAAGCAAGGCTCCGAGGCGCTGAAGTAGTCCTTGGGCCAGCGTTTTTCACAGATCATGGTGGAGCTTCCGGTGGTAGAATGCACGCCAAGGAACAACTCACTGGAGCTCTCGAACAGCGGAGTCTCCAGAAGCTGGTGGAGCCATTGCACAATGTCCAGGTGGCCTCCTGCAGCAGCGCCTTCGATGCAGTCATTCGCATTCAACCTCCCACCTTGAACATGAAGCCACTGCACCATCTCCAGATGACCATGGAAGGCTGCTAGCCACATGG
>JAADXR010000786.1:0-10865 GCA_023337935.1 Elongisporangium anandrum | reverse complement strand
TGGTCGTCGTCGTGACAGAGCCAGAGGTCGTGTAGATGGACTGAGGCGAGATGTCACGAGAGCTCGGTGCTTGGATGTAGGACTCCCACTTGGCTGATTCTGTGTTGACCCACCACGGAGCGTTGAGCTGGTTGCTCGCAGGCTCAGCGTAGGCCAGGCCCACGTGCGCTGCCGCGAGCGTCGCGAGGAGGAAGGAGAGCTTCATCCGACGGCTGTTGATCCCACGAACGAGAATTGAACAATGAGCTTCCAGGCACAGAGATCGCTCCGGGTCTCTCTCCGGCCCGTCTATGAGTGCTTGAAGTTATGCAGCCCATCTGGTCGCATGTGCACGACACACACAGTAGCCGACCCAGCAGCAGATGGCCCAGCTCATGCGACCAATGGCCATCGACGGCCACTGTGAATGGAAGGCGAATGAGTTTGATGAAACTTTTCGAAGGTCTCGAAGGTAACGTTATGGCATGTTATTTATGGAATTTGTTGGATGAGGTGGTACCATAAACACGATTCTGTTTCTGCTTGGGCAAAGATGAAGTCTGAACGATGCGCTTCGGCTGACTGGCACGAGGGAAAGATTGAGTACTACAGTTCAGTCGTTAGTCTGGGCTCGATAAGATCAACTTGGTCAAATTTGGCCTCTCAAGCTGCTTAAACACAGGATTAAACGCAGACAGGAGATGGCAGTAATCAGCATTGGATGATGCATGAGCCAGCTTTGCTTGGTGGTTGAGGTTCCATGATTCAACGGAGATGGTTCAAAAGCATAAACATTTGAATCAATGTTTATGCCTGATAACCTAAAAATCCATCCAATCATGCGGTGCGGTGCTTCATTTTTGCTTGCTGGTCATTAGGAGCGGCAGCAGGCTCAGTGCTTGGCCATTGCTTTCTGTCAGTCGATGTGTAGCTCAGCGCAGAAGAGACAGAGAACCATTAGTTTGAGGAGGAGAAAAACAGCCAGACGCCAATTGTCGCCCTCAGTTTTTCACGTGCAATTGGGATGGGCTGTGGTCAACGTTACCAGCTCAACTTGGGGGGAAAGCATAATTGCACAGTCTGGTGTTTATGCTCTTTATGACAGTTAACTAAACACTGTCCGTTAATTGTTGATTGACTGTGGTATTTTTTTAGTGTGCCCGTACACTAAATAAACCGTTTCGATGTGCACCACATAAAATCCCTCGTTTGATGAAGCCCTCAATCAGCAACGACTCTGGCATGGGATCAGAAAGCGGCGCAAGCTGAGCTGAATTCTGAATGAGCCAGTCGTCATCCAGTGGTCGCGCACGTATTGACCAAGCACGAGCCAGCGGTGGAGTAGCTGAAGTTAAGCCGAAGGTGACTTCCCCACTCAAGAGCATCGCTCTTTCAAGGTCTCTCGCCCTCCAGTCGATGCGCCGCGGAAATGAAAACAAGTCCAATTTGGCGCACGCTATACCAAGCGCAAAGCTTGTGCTTCGTATCAGCCGGTGAGATGCTGTCCAGACTTCAGCTGCAAGTGCATTTGCCCGAACGCTACTATAAGCTGGGCGGCGCGACGCTTGATCCACAAATCAAATGCCCACGTGGCTTCGTCGGACACTGCATTGATGACCTTCATGACCGACTGCAGTGACTGCCACCCAGTCTTTTTCAATGTCTTTGCATTGATATCGGCATCGTGGTGGAAATCCCTTCCAAACGCAAGGTTGATGGTATCTACTGGGAGAGAGAGAGCTCAGCGTTTCAACCAAGAACTTCGAATTATGAATTATCGACGATGTAATGACAACGTCGTCGCTGTTAGTGCAGCGTTGGTGGTCTTGCTGACTTCAAGAGCTCGCAGTTTGGCATTCTGCAGCCATCACTGTGCAAAAGCTCCAAGAAAATCGACCTATTCACATTGTGGCATTAATTATTTTGGTGGAGCTTGTGAATATTGGTCCGGTCACTAGGACAGCGATGTGCTGATGCCCACAGCAGTAGGCCTTCGGGCAAACTCCCTAATTTGGTGACAAAATTCTCTGATGGCGGCGATTTTATATCAGCTTTTGGCAGCAATGATTTTACTGGATGTCGTTTACAATACGCTATTCGATCGCTGCAAATATGATAAGACGAAGGGCACTGGATTGGCATGATCATGGATGCAGGGAATTTTGATTTGCTTTCATTAAATCTACTACTGGAAAATGGTTTTCGGGAAGCACCAGCTTTATGGATATCGCGAATGAACTTTTGAGCCAAATTGTGTGTGGACAAGATTGCCTATTCGTGTTGGCGTTAACTATTATTTTTTTATCGCTGGATCTGTGAGTTTTGTTTGGGCTTCTAGTGGATCACTTGGATGATGTGCGACTCCGGAGCTTTACGTATGAGCACTCTTTACTATTTTGAACATTGGTGAGGAATAGCTTGAGAACAGAGGTAACCTCGACGTGATCTGTCCAACATCATTCGTTATCTAGTGACTTTAAGGAAAGTCGAGATTGCGAAGTTACGCTTTGAGCGTTTACTGTCGACCAATTCCTTGATCAACATGATCAAACTTTTGTCTTAGTGTTGGTGGCGATGGCAATTTTCCTTTTCCTCAACTATGGCTCACGAAGAATGAAGTATTGCACCGGCAGATATTTAAAAGTAAAAATATCTCCACAAGAAAAAGAGTATGGAGGGAACAGAATACAATAGCGACATACATCACAACACGTTATTGCAACAAAAGTGAGAATTTAGCATTATCGATCAAGAAAATAGGAAGCTATGATTGCTGAGAACGCGCTGCTCGCCAAAATCCAACAATCTTGAGAAAGATATGATCAGCTCAGAATTAGGTCGTCTTGGCCACGATCGTGAAGCTTCCGTCATCTGCCGCGACGTCATTGAACGTCACGTAGCCATCGGAGACAGTGGCAGTGCCGAAGCTCAGGTCGGCAGTCGCATTCTTCTTCCATACCTTCTTGGAGTTGATCGTGATCTGGATCGATGACGCGTCATTGCCAAACGTTGGCACCGAGATGGAGCCTGTGGTGCCCGTAGGCACGTAGAATGTGGTCTGGAAGAATTTCTTCTTGCCCGTGTACGCGGTCCATTCGACGGAGAAGAAACCAGACGACAACGTGTAGCCCGTCTGGACATTGCTGACACCAGAGCCGGCGGCATGAGGCTGGAAGCTCCAGACCTTACCAGCGTCGCTAACAGGCGAGAGACCTCCAAGCTGGAGAGTAAGCGAAGCCACTGGACCCGTAGACCACGCGTGGGCGTGGGAGATGTACGAGCCCAAACCGATGCCATAGAACGGGTATTCAAGCTCACCAGTCTCGTAGAATCCTTCCATGAGTGTCGAATTACTGAACTTGTTGAGCATATAGCCCCACTGGCGTCGCATGATCTCCATGGCAAGCGAGGCATTCGCGGGTTGCGCCACGAAGTGGGCGTCGATCTCGTTACTCGTGATGAACGGAGAGATCGTGCCAAGACCTTCAGGCGCAACCGATCCGTACTCATTCCAGTTTTCACTAATTCCCTGGGAAATACGAGCAGCCTGCGCCGTGTTCTGCGTGACGTTGAACTTGACAGCAAGCACATTTCCATCCTGAGGATGAAGCGTAGTCGTAGTGTTATCATTGTACTGGCCAGCGTCTTCGTCCCAGAGGTGTTCGTTGATACCGGCCTTGATGGACTCGGCGACCGAGGTCCAGGACGAGCCGTTGTACGTGGCATCACCCAGATTGAGCTCTTCCGCCAGCTCAGCACTTAGTACAAGCGCACGGTAAAGCAGCGCATTGGCGGCGATGTTCTTGTCTCCTTGACCAGCGCGACCCCAATCGTGTGTGCCCGTGACGTTGAGCAGCATGTCCGTTGGATCGACCTTGTCAAGACTGGTGGTTAAACCGAGAACGGTTTGGTTCCATGTCGACGTGGCTAGCGACGTGTTGCCGGAGAGCTGCGTGTAGTCGCCCATGGCGATGATGGTCCACAAGTGGTATGTGTCCGACACCCATCCTTCAGCGATCAGGCGCTCTGCAATGGGTGAGCCAGCGTATGGGAAGTAACCATCCGTCTGCAGCGCGTACAGCGACTTGATCGAGTTGCTCAAAGCTTCAAGGTTGTTTCCATTGAGAGCGACGGTCTTGGGGAAGACCGAGACGCCGAAATCACCAGGCCACGGCGTGCGATCGCGCTTAGCGCCATCGACAAACACTTCGACGGTGGTCGGGATGTTATTGATGGTTCATTATTGAACCAGCCGTACGTCGTGATCGTGGGCGGGTTGGCGCGCGATTCGTTGGCGTAGATCTGGCACAGCTGCACCGTGTAAACTCCGGCGTACCAGATGCGGTTGAGCAGGTCGTCGTCCGAGTGAAAGTAGCCCGTGTACTCACGAAGAGCGTCGTCATCCGTGAGCGGAGAGGCCGTGAAGTGAGTCGACACAGATTGGATCTCGATCGTGGCGTCTCCGTCGACCGAGAGCGTCAGGTACCGATAGCTGCCACGCGCGTACTGACGAGGGAACGTGTACGAGGTCGAAGGGTTCGCGTCAGCGTAAATGGTGCTGTCGATAGCCGCCATGTCCGTGGACAGATCCGATTCGATGCCGATGAATTTCTCGCTTTCGCTGAACGCGACTCCCAGACTCGAGCCTGCAGTCGTGCTGGAGCCGAATTCGATCGTGATGAACCCGGTGACCATCTTGCCAAAGTCGTACGTGACGTACGAGCCGTTGTTGGTGAGCGTGGCCGAGAGAGAGGATTCCGAGGACGAAGAAGAGCTGGCAGTTGTCGCTTTGGTGACCGTGCCAGAGGTGCTGTGGATAGACTCTGGCGAGATGTCGCGCGAACTTGGTGATTGGATGTATGACTCCCACTTGACGGACTCCGAGTTGATCCACCACGGAGCATTGAGCTGGTTGCTCGTAGCGGCGCTGGCTAAGCCAACGTGGGCTGCCGCGAGCGCTGCGAGGAGGAAGGAGAGCTTCATTTGTTTCTTGAGCTTGATCGTGAGAGGAAGAATTGAACAATGAGGTAAATGCAAGCTGCCTGTGCTTTGGGTTCTGCCTTCTCTACAAGACGAGAACAAGCGAGAGCGTATGACTGGACGGTCACGA
This sequence comes from Elongisporangium anandrum, assembly GCA_023337935.1. Classification (NCBI taxonomy): domain Eukaryota; phylum Oomycota; class Peronosporomycetes; order Pythiales; family Pythiaceae; genus Elongisporangium; species Elongisporangium anandrum. Next base: position 5,776 of record JAADXR010000786.1, on the reverse strand, counting down.
AGGCGGGCTCAATGATACGCAAACACGCACCAGGCTGAGGTCGATGTTATGGTCTGCTTCGACTTTCATGGCAATGACACCCAGCTGCGTTGCAGTTGGAGGTCACTTTAACCATGAATCAAGTGGAGTGAGTGCAAATCGTCAACGCTCTTGCCTCTTGAGGTCTTTTCCCAATTGCGTTAGCTCTGCACGATTGCCTTTGGGCAATGTTGACGGCAAACGAAGCGTTTTGATTGGCCAAGTTCCGGTATATCTTGGTGTCACAGTACTGAGCTACATGAAAGTCCCAGTCCCCAGGTTGACAAAGATCCCACATGTTCTATTGACTACAACCATGAATCAAGTGGAGTCGGCAGGGTGCGGAATGAATGTACCGTAACAGTGATGATTACAGAATGACAATCGAGTGGAATGGATATGTGCCGTTGAACATAGCGAAGCAGAAAGCGAGGCTGGTTGCAGTGGAGTTATAGTACGTGAAATGGCCAGGGAGTTCTTGCTCCAACCCGCCTTCACAATACTTTAATCGCAAAGCATAAAGGATCAGATGAATTGAAGAAGCCGCTTCAGTCAGGTTTCACACTTCGAGGACGCGTACACACTATGAGAATTGTCGCCAAGTGGGGTCGTTCTCATCCATGAGGGTGTTCCAAAGGATATGCTCACATATCTATTAGTATAATCTGATGCAACGCTCCAATTTAAAGCATCAGCTTGCAAAAACAACTTGGCGTGTTGATCTGGCGCTACACTTGCCAGCGGCACCTTCAGCCCAATGCCGACGCGCCACCTCCACCAGAAGTCTTTAGATCTATCAAATTCACATTTGCGCCTCAATCCAGCGAAGTCTACCACATCAGTTACGCCAATGTCGCGCCTTTGGTGCATCCAAGCCTAAAATGCGCTTGATAGGTTCACATTCCCATGCTCGGGATGCCATTCAGCATGTACTGAATATGAATGTGGCACGAAGGTGTCATGATCTGAGTGGTATACTGTACCTGTCACATTCATGAGATCGTCGAGCATGGAGTCAAAGCGACAGCCGCTTCTTGGCACCCACGCACGCTGCGTGCAGACCCTATCAGTAGAAGCGCGAGGCCAATGAGACCGGCTCACACTTGGTCTCATTCTTCGTTTCGACCTGAAGCTTGCAGGACTGAAGATGGCGCTGACCGCTTGGACGTTTGTGTCAGCGTTGACTGCCGTGGCCTCAGCGCTCAGCATCCAGAGCGTTGAAGCCTCGGCGTCGGCCCCGATCATCATCACGGATCTGCACGACCCGACCATGACCAAGTACGGCACGAGCACGTACTGCGCCTTTGGCACCGGCCTGAGCGCGACCACGTCCGCTCCGGGTGGCATTCGCGTTAAGACGCTCAGCTCTTCGAGCCTGGCGAGCGGAGGCACCTGGGAGGATGGCGGTACCATCACGGTGCCGTCGTGGGTCAGCACCTCGTATCCTGATGCCGTGAACGTCTGGGCGCCAGAGATCTACAAGGACGAATCCACAAGCATCTACTATATGTACTATGCCGTGTCGTCTTTCGGTACGCAGGTCTCTGCCATCGGTGTGGCTTCCACGTCAACACCCTGCACGGCTTCCTCCTGGACCGACCACGGCATCATCGTGAGCTCCACAGCCGGATCAACGTACAACGCCATCGATCCCAACGTGTTCCTGGATGAAGACGACCAGCTCTGGCTCAGCTACGGCTCCTTCTACGGAGGTATCGCAATGGTTCAGCTCAGTTCGCCTACCACTGCTGTCTCGTCCACTGCTACGACCTACAACGTGGCCAAGCGCTCGGGAACTGACGCTGAAGAAGCCTCGTCCATTGTGTACCATGGCTCGTACTACTTCCTGTTCACGTCCTGGGACACCTGCTGTGCTGGCACCAGCAGTACGTACAGCACCCGCGTCGGCCGTTCCACGTCGCCTAATGGTCCGTTTGTCGATGAAGACGGCGTGGAGATGCTCAGCGGAGGTGGCACCAGCTTCCTAGCGGTTTCGGGTGACTACATCGGCCCTGGTGGCGGCGATGTCTACGTGGAGGACTCCACCTGGTGGTTCATCTTCCACTACTACGACGGTGCTGATAGCGGCGCTGTGACAACCGCTCTGCAGGGAATCTCCTGGTCCTCGGAGAAATGGCCGCGCTCGTACTTGACGGCCTAAGGTTTCCAAGTTTCGTTTTACTCCAATACCCATCACTTGATGACCACTCCTCGCAGGTTGCCTTTTACTATAGAGTACCCGATTACAGGACCCGTAGTTGAAGTTCACAATCCACTGGACATCCGATAGAGCCGGATCATGTCTGCTGATGAGCGCGCGTGCTTCAGACTTTCCTCTGCCCCAATCCAGAGCATGCGTGAATGATTGACTGCCCCATCTCTATTGACAGACAGACGAGTATAACAGATCATGAAGGATGCAGTCCAACTGGGTTGTCTACAGTAGTCAACACTACTGTGAACTGGTCGATAAACACACAGATGTCTGCTCACGAGAACATCGATCCACCATCTCCCAACATTTACTGTTCATACAGTACAGTATACCAGCCATTGAGCCCCTGCTTCTTAGTCAAATCATAGTCAAATCGCTCGTTTACATGGAACTCGCTGGGCCACGTAGCAACAGCGTGACGCAAAGCCTATAGGAAAGAGCCAATCCAATCGCATGCAACCATTGGGAACGTCATCATTGCTGAATCTAAAGAGATGTGGAGAGCGCAAACGCTTGGGTATTGCTCCCATCTCTGATGATTTGGAAAGAGGCTGCGTCTCTTTCGTACAAGTTGATGGGCGATCCTGCTGTTTGTATTGAAATCAACACAAAGAGAAAGATCCATGGCTCCAGTAGAAGCGAGGGCATTTTAATCCCGACTGGATTAAAATCCAGATGGAATGGAGTTTCAATCGGAGGACTAAGTCTCATTCTTCAATCCACGCGGCAGTGAGCAAGTCCCAGTACAAGCAAGAGGACCATGACCCTGCGCATGTGGAAGATCGTTGCGGCGTTAGCAGCTGTGGCTGCTGTGCTTTCAAACCACGGCGCTGATGCGGCAGCTTCAGCCCCCGTGACCATCACGGACCTTCATGACCCGACCATGACCAAGTACGGCAGCGGCACGTACTGCGCCTTTGGCACGGGCTTGACTCAGACGAGCTCCAACCCAGGCGGCATTCGCGTCAAGAAACTCAGCTCATCCAACCCGACGAGCGGCACGTGGACGGACGCGGGCACCATCGCCGTTCCTTCGTGGGTCAAGAGCCAATACAAGGCGGCTGTGAACGTCTGGGCGCCTGAGATCTTCAAGGAGAGCTCCAGCAGCACGTACTACATGTACTACTCGGTCTCGGGCTTCGGCACGCAGATCTCGGCTATCGGTGTGGCTTCATCCACCACGCCCTGCACGGCTTCGTCCTGGACTGACCACGGCATCATCGTGAGCTCCAAGGCTGGCTCGACCTACAACGCCATCGACCCCAACGTCTTCCGTGACGACGACGGCCAGCTCTGGCTCAGCTTCGGCTCGTTCTTCGGCGGCATCGCCACTGTCAAGATGAGCTCGCCGACGAGTCCGATCTCGTCCAGCGCGTCGATCATCAACGTGGCCAAGCGCTCGAGCCCCAACGCCGTGGAAGGCGCGTCGGTCGTGAAGCACGGAGACCACTACTTCCTCTTCACGTCCTGGGACTCGTGCTGCGCTGGCTCCAGCAGCACGTACAAGACGCGTGTCGGTCGCTCGACCTCTCCGTCTGGTCCGTTTGTGGATGAGAACGGTGTCAAACTGACTAGCGGCGGTGGCACCAGCTTCCTGGCTGCTACGGGCAACTACATCGGCCCTGGCGGTGGTGACATCTACGTTGAGGGATCTACGTGGTACTACATCTTCCACTACTACGACAAGGCCAACAACGGAGCCGTGAAGACTGCCATCCAGGCCATTTCCTGGTCCTCGGGCAAGTGGCCGCGCTCGTTCTTGACTGGCTAGATATTGTACTTGTGCGGCTATATGTTTAGTATGATATATACTAAATAGATTTAGTCAAACACCGCAATGTATTTCGTCTAATTGTTACTTAGAAGTACTTCGTAGTATATGTTTATCTGTTTGACTAAGTAGCTTCCAGAGATAAGGTCGAGAAGACGGATGGAGCTTCGCTAGATCTCAATGTGGCATCGACAGCTTCACGTCATTGCGCTTCTTCCGTGAGGTTCTCACTCCAATGAAGAGCGAATGGGCAGCTACACAGTCGAGAGGATCGTACAGGAATGGAGGTTTCCCATACGAGATCGTAAATGATTCGGTGTCTGTCGCTGCTTCAGCCTTTGAGACTCCATACTTCATAGAGACAGCCGCTTTCCTTGCTCACAGGCTGCGTGCACTGCCGATCTCGCCATGACAGTAAAGAACCAAGGAGCGTAAGACGTAATGAGGCTCTGGTTCGTGTTCATTGTCCATCTCGGCCTGAAGCGCACAAGCCCTTCCAGCACCAGCGACGATGACCACAAGCGTTTGGAAGATCGTCGCAACTCTGGCTACCGTGGCCACTGCGTTCACCGCTGTGGACGCCTCCGCCTCGGCTCCGATCATCATCACGGACCTGCACGACCCGACCATGACCAAGTACGGCACCAGCACTTACTGCGCCTTTGGCACGGGTCTGAGCCAGACCACGTCCAACCCAGGCGGCATCCGCGTCAAGAAGCTCAGCTCTTCCAGCCTAACGAGCGGAGGCACTTGGGCTGATGCTGGAACCATCACTGTTCCGTCGTGGGTCACGACCAAGTACACTGCGGCTGTGAACGTCTGGGCGCCTGAGATCTACAAGGACACGACCACCAGCATCTACTACCTGTACTACGCCGTCTCGGCCTTCGGTACGCAGGTCTCAGCTATTGGCGTGGCTTCGTCCAAGACTCCTTGTACCGCTTCCTCTTGGGTGGATCATGGCATCATCGTGAGCTCCAAGGCGGGCTCGACCTACAACGCCATCGATCCCAACGTGTTCCTGGATGAAGACGATCAGCTCTGGCTCAGCTACGGCTCCTTCTACGGAGGCATCGCCACTGTGAAGCTCAGCTCGCCCACGACGGCCGTGTCGTCTACTGCTACAACTTACAACATCGCCAAGCGCTCGGGAACTGACGCTGAAGAGGCCTCGTCCATCGTGTACCATGGCTCGTACTACTTCCTGTTCACGTCCTGGGATGCCTGCTGTGCTGGCACCAGCAGCACGTACAAGACGCGCGTTGGCCGCTCGACATCGCCTAAGGGCCCCTTCGTTGACGAAGACGGCGTCAAGATGACCAGTAGCGGCGGCACCAGCTTCTTGGCTGCCTCAGGCAACTACATCGGCCCTGGCGGTGGCGATGTCTACGTTGAAGGCTCCACCTGGTGGTTCATCTTCCACTACTACGACGGCTCTGACAGTGGCGCTGTGACCACTGCGCTGCAGAAGATCTCCTGGTCCTCGGCCAAGTGGCCGCGCTCGTACCTGACGGCCTGATTGACTGGTTAAATCACGATCTGCGTGCTCAACAAGTATTAATGCATAGCTTTAAAGTCAATGTCAGTATATTGTCTGAGGGCTACGCATTAAACAGCAATTTCTGGTGTATACGAAAGCCACTGCTAGCCTTAGGCCGTAAGGGTCGACTGGGGCCACTTGGTCGACGACCACGAGATAGCCTGAATGGCGGTCTTCACAGCTCCGCTGTTGGCGCCGTCGTAGTAGTGGAAGATGTAGTACCACGTCGAGC
>JAADXR010000785.1:0-10870 GCA_023337935.1 Elongisporangium anandrum | reverse complement strand
TAACTTTCCCATTTCTACTGTTCGTAACTTTCCCATTTCTCGTAACTTACGACCCCTCTCTGTAATTTACATAGAAATATTACAAAAGGGGCAGAATTTTTATTTACGGCTAAAATAGGGGCATTTTTTTTATTTCCCCTATTTAATAACTCCTAATTGAAATACTTTCGCGTGGTACACATAATGCTCCTGATCCTAAAAGTATACTCCTACATTAGTTGTTAATAATTTAGGGCAGCTTTTCCCACAGAATCTGTAATTTACAGCATAGCCATATCTTTCCGGTATATTTCAATGAAGTTTACTGAGCGCCAAGGGAGGACGCCTGACCCACAAAAGCAGTGTACCACCCGAGGAGGCACACCCATCCTCCAGATCATCGACCACCCACCCACCCAGAACGGCAGACATCATGGGCGGCTGCACGTGCGGATTACTGCCATGCATTTGCGTGCGCAGCACCGATGAGGTCGGCGACTTCCCTGATGTGTCGACCATCGGTGTTGCTCGCGGGTCACTCCAGCCCCAGGCGGCAAAATCCAAGCTGCGAACGCTTGTGGCGGCCAATGCCATGACGCAATGCAGCATGTGTATGTTCCTGCCATGCATTTGCCCGGCTGACAACGACGTACCGTTTGGGGACGAGGAGAATACAAGCGTTGAAGCTACGAGCCCTATCGGATCAGATGTAGGTGGCCCTGACAACGTTGATGACGACGAAGACACTGATGAGATCACAGACGCATTCGGCCGTGTGCGGCTCACCTCGCGCCCTTTGATGTGTGAAGATGAAGAAGATGTCCAAGCTTCCGAGACGAGTGATGTATGGATCGCAAAGGAGATCAAACGACTTCTGAAGCCGCATCAAGTGCGCGGCGTTCAGTTTCTCTACGATCATCTCATGGCAGACCGCGGGTGCATCCTTGCCGACTACATGGGTCTCGGCAAGACCCTCCAAGTGATTACAGTTATTTATTCCTTCATGATAGACCACTTAGCTAGTGCCAATGGAAGTGACGCGCCGCCAGTGACAACCATTGTACTATGCCCAGCCATCTGCATCCCGAACTGGGAATCCGAGTTCAAAAAATGGCTTAGCGTTGATAGCCTAGCGCGCTGCCCAGTGTTTGCCTTCGACTCCGTCGCGGGTAAGACTGGCAACATGCAATCGCGCATCCGCGTGCTTCAGCGCTGGAAGCGTGAGGGAGGCGTGTTGCTTATGGGTTACGAAATGTTCCGCAGCTTGTTGAACCCAACCGTAGCAGCTTCCGTCGACCGAGACGCGGCCATTCAAGTGTGTTCGCGTGTAAGCACGGCGACTGTGGAGATCACGCATTCGATCGGTGCCAAATCGCAAAAGTCATCTCGCGATTTTTTCAAGCTGCTGTGCGAGCCTGGTGCTGATCTTGTCGTGCTTGATGAAGGTCATCGTATGAAAGACCCAACATCGCTTTTGTGTCAGAGCGTGGGAAAAATTCACTCCAAACGCCGTTTGGTGCTGACAGGTTACCCTGTGCAGGTATGTTAAATATGACCTACATTGCTGTGAGGATATGCTGCTAATAGTAACAAATGTTGTGGAATTGTAGAACTCCCTGTCGGAGTATTGGTGCATGGTAAATTTTGCACGCGATAATTTCTTAGGAACATATGATGAGTTCCGCGCGCAGTATGAAAAGCCAATCATGGAGGGTAACGTAGCGCGCTCAAAGGAATTGATTGAAAAGTTGACTCAAGTAGTCCTTCGTCGCGGTAAAACATTGCTCAAGAAGCAACTGCCGCCCAAAAAAGAGTGGATTTTGTATTGCAAATTGTCACCGATTCAGCATCGCCTCTATTGCGACTTTTTGAATTTCTACGGCGAGCCTGCTGATGGTAAAGCGGCTGCGGATCTGCTTACGGCATATGCTGCGTTACTGCAGGTGATGAACCACCCTGACATTATCCATTTGAAGCTGTGCCCTGAAGGGCAACAAGATCCAGATGAAGACATGGAGGTAGTCATGCCGTTGGAAGAATCAAGTGCTGGCTGGGGTTGGGAATCGGAAGAACGACTGGCTGAAAAACGCCAGATTGCGGCTGCACAATCCAAGAAACGCCGTCAAAAGATCAGTGATCGCCAGAAATCCTACGAGTGGGCACGTTCTGCGATCTTAGCTGCGGGTGAGGCAGCATTGTATGATACGGAAGTGCTCGAGAACAGTGGCAAGATGGCTGTGTTGATGCAGATCATTGAAGAAAGTTTTACTTGTGGCGATAAAGTGGTCGTTTTCTCCCAGAGCGTGCCAACTCTCAAGATTATTTCCGCTTTTCTCCATGCAAGTGCATTCAACCCATCGCGAACGCAAGGTGCAGACAATTCACCAGCTCGAAAGATGGCTCCAACCACACCGATTATTAAGCGCCGGAAGACTGCAACTCGTCCGAAACGCGATCCAGCAGGGATTCTACGCAAGCGAAAGACCGTGAAGGGAACCCAGAAGCGATCGTCAGTGGGCAGTACGAAGGAAGTCAGCACGGACGATTGGTTTTTACAGATTGACGGAACTACGACTGGTGCCAAGCGTATGGAGTTCATTCAAGTACGTTACTACGCCCGCCCTCGCTACCTGTTTATGAATTTGTTAAACTAACTGAAAGGCGCTTGGTTGCATCTAACAGGCATTTAGCTCTTCAACTAGTGCAGTCAAGCTCCTGCTTGTGTCGACCCGTGCTGGAGCCGAGGGCATCAATCTGCACGCAGCCAACCGACTGGTGTTATTTGATGTCAGTTGGAATCCCTCGAACGATCATCAGGTAAAGTCATACGCCTGAACTAGCTATTAATCACTGAGTGCTTACGTGAAACTGTTGTATATGTTGTAGTCTATGTGCCGTTCCCATCGTATTGGACAATCCAAGACCGTGCACGTGTATCGTCTCGTGAGTACGGGCACCATGGAGCGCATGATCTACGAGCAGCAGATGAAAAAAGTGAACCTTTCTACAAGTGTCGTGGACAACGATGCGGGCAAGACTTCAGCCGCTAGCCAGCCAGCTTTGGCGACCACAGATGAAGTAGAGACTGCTCCATTTAGCGGCTTTCTTCAGCCACCGAGCGCTCCAGATCAAGAGTCGCGGGTGATTGTTGAGGAATCTCTACTAGAAGACGACGATGTACTGGTGTCATGCATTCAAAAGACTGGTCATTGGTTGGTACGTTTCGCTGAGGTTGATTGCTGCTGCTGCCTTTGTGTTTACGGGATTTGCTGACTTAGCTAATGATATTTTAGGTGGGTGTGCACCCCGTGCACGATGTGAACGAGCAGTCGCAGGACAATTACGCAGACGCCCGAACTCTGTACGAAGAGTAAAATGCTTCAGATCTGGAGCTTTTGATTAGGAGGGATAGAGACAGCGCAATAAATGCAATTACTGGCTGTATCCACCGTACCTTTGTAGACTTGTTTAAGTGCGATTCCATGCATTCACGTGCTTCTCTTTCTCTCATTTCGACTAACAGTGAGTGCCTGATTTAAGTTGTTCACGATGGCGCGGCCTGTAGGAGTGGATGTGACAGCGCACAAGGAGGAGCGCAATGTGGCGGCTGCCAACGGACATAAGAAGCCCAAGCTTCGCGTTCGGTATTATGTGGAGCTTGTCGTGGGCTCGCCGCGAGCGACCCACACTCGTCTGGGCTTCTCAGGCACATTCAAGGCTCTGTTAGCGCTGCATCACGAGTTTGCTGCTGCACACGCCGCCGCACGACAACAGCCAATGCGTGCGAGCGCTTCTTCATCTTCGTCTACTTCTCGATCCTCGTCGTCGATTTCATCCTCGCCACCGAAGGGCATCAAAAGGTTCTTTGCATTTGCGACACCCTCACAGCACCGCCGGTCATCTGAAGCCCGTGCTTCTTCGACAGCTAGCAGCGACGAGTTCACTGGTAGCAACCAACTCGAGAATTATGACATCTCTATTGCTCCGTTCCCAGCCAAATCTATCGCCAGTCAAATGCTGGTCCATTTGGAGATGCACGAGGCAGAAGACGATACCAAGATCGCCGAGCGCACGCAGGCTCTTTTTGAATACTATACGCGGCTCTTTAACACACCCGTTGATGGCGAAATCTTTATCGACATGGTTCAGCATCGATCTTCTGAAGTTGTCGAAAACCAAGGTGATCCCGAGAAGAGCAAGCAACCGCGTCTCCTTAGTTTGCTGTCGAAGGCGCCGACAGAGACCAAGACCAGTAACAAGAGAGTGGAATTCCTGCCACCAGTTCATGTGCATGTCAAGTCACGCCGCTCGCACGGCACTCGGCACAGTACATCAGGCGCGCGAACTCACGGATAAGGAAGAGTTGGCCACGGTTGTACTATTAGACTAAGTAACAGAAGGGATACTCGAAGGACTACAGAGGCGCATCCGCGTCTTCGTCCTCTTCACCTGTGCAGTCATTGTCATTGTTTTCTGTGAAGTCTGATTCGTATCGGTGCTCGTAATCCAAGGTAGCGAATGGCAGACTAGCGTGACTGAATTCGGCTGCCGACAGCACATCATCATCTTCACCTTCACATTCTTTTGCATCCGCAGCAACGGTTGGTGCTAAACGACCCAAGTTCGCAAATTGACTCGCAGCATCTTCAAGGAACTCTTCTGAGGACTCGCTGTCTAGCATCCCACTCCCTGCTGCATCCATATCGCGTAGAAGCCTTTCAATATCTGCGATCTCCTTCCGCTGCAACGTTTCCAGACTCGAGACAGCATTTAACTCAGCCACTGTGTCTTGGCCACAGGCTACTTCTTCTTCTTCCGTGCTGTTGGCGTACGATTTATCACAACTCTCACTTGGGGATATTTCGACTTCGACGTTTTTACTGTCCTCCGCATCAGTTTGCATAAATTCAGTAGAGGCTACTCTTCGTGCTTTTTCGTTGGAATACCCATTTTCGCTTTGCTCAGTGCTCTCATGGACTGTTTCAGTTCTGATATCGAGCATGCAGTCGCTGGCACTGTCTTCCGTCGATATTTTGCCATGGCTTGGATCACCTTCTCCTTCTGGTGGCTGGACTGGTGGTTCTTGTTTTGACTCGTCGCCAACCATGCCTCTCACGGTCGTAAAATCATCGACAAGCTCAGATGGATCTTGCTGGTGCACATCATCATCTTTCTGAGAGCAATGCTCAGCAGGCAATGATATGGCGGGTGGTGGCTTTGAAGTAACTGCTCGAAGCGGTCGATACGGACCAGCATTTGCAGGTCTTCCCGTTCGCTGCGTGGGAGCTGTTGAATTTTGACCTTTTGCACTTGGTGGAGTTGGATTAGATGTAGGAGTGCCTTTAGGTGTTCGTGGTGTGCTCACGCTGGACTTTGCAGTCGACAAGGCTTTCATGCGCTCTCTTTGAACGGAAGCGACAGGTGTCGTGCTCTCTTTTCGCATAGCACACTTCAGCTCATCAAGCGCTTGTGCTAGGAGAACGCTACGCGATGGAGTCAAACCCCTTTGGTCATGCGCATTGTTTGCGACCTCACGATCGTATGCGCGTTTTCGTTGCAGCAGGATAACATTGCTCTGCAATTGGTCGACGCTTGACTTTAACAGCGCGATCTCTTGTTCAGCTTTTTGCTTCTCGCTTTGCGTTCGCTTTTGTTCCTGCTGTGACTTGGCTAATTGCTGTCGTGCACTTGCGTCGAGTTGTTGAAGCTCGACTATCTTGCGTTCCTGCGAATCTTGTTCCATCCGTTGGCATGCAACTTTATCATGCAAGTGCCTCAACTCAATGTACAGCTGATTCCGTTCCTCTTCCAGCTGCATCACGTTCGTGCTTTTGATACTGTTGCGCAGATCCTGCATGGCATCTTCATACGAGGAAATTAACTGGCTTTGCTGCGCAATCTTGAGCTGTAGTTTCTGGATCATTCCATGGTATTGTCGCTCTTTGTATGCCATAGCGCTGCTAGCGCTTCCTGCTCCATTGACTCCATGTTCAGCCTTTTGCAGCAGCGCCTCAATTTTCTTGTCTTTCATGGCCATTATCTCTTCCAGTCTCCGGACGCGAGCCATGGCCTTCACGCGTGCAGCTTGTTCCTGTTGACATGCAGCCTTTAGCTCCGTCACCACGTCCACAAGCTTAAAATATTCGTCGTGCAGCTCAGCCTGCTGAAAAACCTTGAGTTTCGTGTGCACCACAGAGCTCGCTGAGACAGAGATGGGCATGTTTTTCATTCCACTTGGCCCAGTACCAGATGAAGTTCGTCCAACATCTTGATACACGGCTCGAGTGCGAGCACTCACGTTCATTTCACCTCCCTGTCGCTTACGTCGCAAACCTGCCCCAGAGCGATGTTGGAGTGTGCGAGAAGGTTGACTTAAAGAGTGTCGGCTGCTGCTTAACGTCATTCGTGGCCGTGCACTCATAGGTCTTGTGGGCCTTGCTGAAGAAGGATTGTTGGTGTTCACCATGTAGAACTGTGGTGACTCTGTGGGCACGTGGCGCAACAAACGCGCACTCTGAGGTCTGGGATCAAGGTGGCTACATCAATAGAGGTACCATGTTCAATGGCAGCGAGACACGAAAGAGACATAAGATAATGGCAGCTGTGGAAAACTAACCTTTTCATGTCAGCGAGATACTCTTCGTATCCATCAAGATCGATCTGCATGCATCAAGAAAACACAAGATTTATGGCTTGCCATAGAAGTGAGAAGAGCAATTTCAATTCGCTCGCCACTTACGTCTTCGTCCTCGCCGTGGAAAGGTATCGGCCTCCCGTCACTATGGACCAGAAAGCCTCTCTGTTCAACGGAGCCCTTCTCGCCATCAAGCGCTGAATCTCGTTCAAGCTCATACGCCTGGTGAACATCGTGTTGCGCTCGCATCACCAACACATATGAACTTGCTCGACGTTCTCACCGAATGAGTTTCGCCCAAAGCGTCTATTTTAATATTTGTTCGTGTTAAAATAACAACAGGACATCTGAAAGAGAAAATGAAGGTGTCAACTACGACGCGATGAACAGTGATTTCCGAAAGAATTGCTGTTGCTGCTGCTTGTTGGTCTCGATCGATGTATGACTCCAGCTGCAGTCACTGCGCTACGCATGTACTCCAGCTCCACTTGATACTTACTGTCAACTTGGGACCGAAAGCGATGCTGCAATGCCGCACGGGAAGGTACCACAGTAGCGTGGCTCGGCCTTACCATCGCTGGGCTAACATAGTTTCGTCGAGCACTGCGCAATCCAATGCTACTAAAAGCAGGCGGACGATTGGAAATGCTCGATGAGCGAGTCCGCTCGTGCTGAATTAACCTTTCGGCGCTGGTGTTGACAATAGGCACAGGAATTGGAGGTGGTGGTGTGAGCGGATTGGACCTGCTGCTGCTGACACTGCTCGCGTCGTCACTTTTTGATGCAGTTGTTGACGGGAACAGCTTGTGAAGACTTCCATGGAGTCCTGAGGTTACATTCAGTGGTTGGTGCGGTGATGGAGGAGTCTCAAAAGGTACTGCGTCAACATCGTCAACATCATCGTCAACGTCATCTCCGGCGTCTTCTTCTGAAAAAATCGAGCTCTCTTGTACAGAACTAGAACTTCGTCGGAAAGACTGGTCGTTGTCGGGCTCTGTAGATCTAAAGGATGACCGCATACTTTTTGCTGGGATGTTTGAAGATCTGCTTATCTTGCTGGAGTTCACATCTTGAAGTATAGAACTCTGATGGTGGCTGGTGTTAAAGAGCGTCAGCGCCTCAATGTTCATGGCCGACACTCCACGTAGGAACACCTGCCGCAGGTTCTCTTCCAACCGCTGCTGGCATTTCTGCGATGTCGCTACTTGCACTTTGGCGTCCTCCAACTCCTGACGAAGCTACACCCATAGGTAATGAATGACAGGGTAATTCAGCACTGTACTGACTCGTTCCACAAGACATCATAATTTACCTGCTGGATCGTGAGCTGGTATTCATTCACTGTTTCAACTAGTTGATGTGCATGCTGCTCCTGCTGAGAATCGAGTCGCAGAGCCAATCTGTGGCTCTGCATAATTCCTCGCCATGCCTGAAAATAATTGCGCAAAGAACGCTTGTATACATGGCGCTGAACCAAACGTTTATGCTGTTCCTTGGTCTGACGAGAGTGAACGGCTGATCTCCAGGCGTGAAGACATGCTCGTATGGACTGAGGATTTTGCCACAGAAACTGCTACTTCCAAGGAAAGCACATTCATACTGCGTAAGACGTCAGAATAGACCGTAGATTGATGTCAAGGACGTACTTGGCGCTGTGCTCGCCGAGCCATGAAATCAATTAGACGATCTGACTGTTCCGCGCGCTGAGCATCTTGCACATCTGTTCGCACGATGTATTCTTTTAATTCTTCGATTTTGTTCTGATCATAGCAGCACAGTGTCAATGACGGACGCCCAATTCCAAGGATTATGATAACAGTGGCACCTACCTGCAACATCGTGACATCGTTGGAATGCGCTGCGATCATTTTCATGCGCGTGAAATCGGCTTCTTTTTCCATAGCAGCTCGCACCGATCCCAGAGCAGCCTACAATCGAGACTTTATCAGCCAATAACCATAGAACAGAGTCTGCATGCCACAGGTCTGACCATAACTGAGAGGCGAATGGCGCCCTGATCAGCCACCAGCTGAGCCTCAAAACCAGTAAAATCCAGATGCGTGCAATAGCTGGAAGGTTGTGACTCTAACAATACTGGTGATGATGTTTGGCAGGAAGCTGTACTGATGGGATGTGTGGCTGGAATACCAACAGACTCGGAGGGGAGTTCCGGAGAACTCTCCGACTCCATGAGCGATTTTTTTAATGGTCCATCTAGGGCGCTGGCGATCGGTATACAGTGCGTGAGTACAAGCGAGAGGCAACAGTGAGATAAGGAGTCCACGTACCAGGGCGACAAAAAGCTCTCTTGTTGTTGAGTTTCAAAAATGCTGATCTCACCATTCTCTGCATCAACAGGCTTTGTGGGCTCAGCAATTTCACCATAAAAAGATCTGGGCACGAGCGGAGGTGTCTCGGGAACGGGTTCGAAGTCAAGCCGCTCTAGAGTGCGACGACTTTGACGCCATTCTCTATCGCTTAGCGCTGTCTTCGTCGACTCTTTGCTCATCCGCCCCCTCGATGATCAGCAGCTTCTCCCTGTGCTCGACCAACCACGACGCCCGAAATAGGCGACACTTGCCCACACACGCGTCAGAAACCTGTCGACCAGAACGTTCAGTGCCCAATTCGATAACATATTTTTACATATAGAGCCCATCAGACATCGGGTAGCGCACAGGCTGATCTGGGTTGCTGTTCACAAACGAGAAGCCGCGCGCAGCCAATTAGAGAGGCCCATTAGCCAGATTCAACGTATTATTAACAAACCCAGAAATTCACCGAAAGAACATTTATTACTAGTAGCTTCAATTGCTACATAGAAATTCTCTTAGTTTCCGCCACGAAGACGAAGCACCAAGTGGAGCGTAGACTCCTTCTGGATGTTGTAGTCCGAAAGCGTGCGGCCATCCTCCAGCTGCTTGCCGGCGAAGATCAGACGCTGCTGGTCAGGCGGGATGCCCTCCTTGTCCTGGATCTTCTGCTTCACGTTGTCGATCGAGTCCGAAGGCTCCACGTCCAACGTGATCGTCTTACCCGTCAGCGTCTTCACGAAGATCTGCATGCCACCACGCAGGCGAAGCACCAAGTGGAGCGTAGACTCCTTCTGGATGTTGTAGTCCGAAAGCGTGCGGCCATCCTCCAGCTGCTTGCCGGCGAAGATCAGACGCTGCTGGTCAGGCGGGATGCCTTCCTTGTCCTGGATCTTCTGCTTCACGTTGTCGATCGAGTCCGAAGGCTCCACGTCCAGCGTGATCGTCTTGCCCGTCAGCGTCTTCACAAAGATCTGCATGTTGGTGTGGTGGTGTAGTTGTTCCTATGCGCTTGAAGCCCAATTGGATAATGACGGCTCTTTGCATCCGAAAGCAACGGGTTGAAGTGAGGATTTTTACCATTCAAGGTCCGCTGCACAGTCTGCGTGTTGTACTACACGTTAATTAGGCTGCGAGATAATGTAATATATGGTCAAATACCATCACTCTGGAAGTGAAACGATTCTCGAAATAGGGATCGGGCTGGGACTTCGATTCTTGTCACCCCTGTTCTCTGGGTACCTTGCGCATACATAATCTAGTATACTTCAGCCGACAAAATGAGGGTCGACACAAAGTGTGGGCAAAAGCTACTCTTACGTCAAATAGAGAAGCTTACGACATGTGAGGTTCTCCACATCTCCTTCATACAAATATTTATATGCGAACTGATTCGTAATCAGTTGGATGGGCTTCAAGCCTGTCGCACACAGAACGGATGCGTTTCTAGATTTCTGCGCGTGGCCTGCTCTGATTGGCACGAAAAGAAGCAGCGTCTGGGATGCGAAGATGCTATGCTGAAGACGGTGGTCGAACTTGAGCCTCGTCAGCTAGCGGGGGTCTGCAGAGGCGATGGTGCGCTGAAGTTCGGGCTTGCGGGTCAGTTTTGTATTAGGGCTTGTTACATAACAGACCCATGGTCTGTGACAAAACCCGGTACCATGTACCGAAGACCCCTTCTAGTGTGGCACACACTAAAGGATAGGACTTTGTCCTATTTCATGTCCACAGGCACACAATTAATGCCCTACTTTTCCATTGGTGGATATTGGTTTCAAGGCCACGGCTTCTAGCTAATCAGACACATTCATATGAACTGTTGGCTCTTGCCCCGTCTGCATAGATTTACATAAAGTGTTTAGGTTTTAGACACACTTTTAACTTATAAATCGACACTTCAGTTTTCTCCCTCTTAAATGCATATCCCTTTACATACAACATACTC
>JAADXR010000784.1:0-10870 GCA_023337935.1 Elongisporangium anandrum | reverse complement strand
GACACTGGACGAGGCACTTGAGCTCATCCAGATCTTGAGCCTCGCAGATCTCATGATGGCCGACACGTTTACAGTTGAAGCACATGGGCTGGGGGTCCAGATCTGCGGAACTTGGTGCAGGAAAGACAGCAGCAGCGTCGCACGCCGCTCTTCGTCACTCATTTGCATCAGAACGTGATAAATAACCAGATTGAGCTCCTTGCTGTTGCTTCGGTCGATAGTCTGGAGCAGATAGTCCACAATGTAGCGAGAGCTGATCTTGCGTGCGCAGTAAAGCACTAGTAAATCATCGAGATCTGGCAGCTTGGGTTGTTGCAGACACGAACCGATCTCGTTTGGCTTGTTGAGCTCTTCACACGTCGGCGGCAGATGCGTGTAGCTGGTCACATGGCAACATGGCGTCTGGAAGCCACATGCACGCTGACACAGCCTTGCATACGTCTTCGCCAGTGCTTGGTCCAGCAGGAGTGGCTTCCATTCGGCTTTCTCTAGGTCCGCGAGACAGATCGGACAGCGAATGCGCGGCAGCAGTCCCTGCATCGTTGCGCTCAAACTCACAGCAACATGCTGCGTCAAGCACGCGCAGCAGACCTCGCTAAGATGCCCGTGGGAAGCACGTGACGCGCTTTCCACGCGGTCGCTGGCGATGGCATCAAAGCAGATCGCGCAATTCCAGGCGGAGTCCATGGCCTTAAAGTCGAATTCTCGTGTGCAGCTGCTGGCGCCAGCCCATGAGCAAGGGGAGGAGAGGGGGAGGGTAACCTCATGGAGAGGAGCACGGCTTCTTGATCTTTGGCTTAAGCTTCTCGCGTCTGCTTCTCGATGAATCCTGATACATCGGCCGCCAGTCGCCATTCTCCTCGATGGCCCCATCCAAGCATGGGAAAGCCTTTGCTATACGCATAAATCACGCATTTAGTATTGTAGAGAGGTTGTTTAGTTGAATACGAACCGCATGAATCCGATAAAATACGATTTACTCACTTTATCCGTCCATCACTGATCATGCGCCTGCCCAAGGTGCGGCCGATCGGCCGGCCAGACTTCCGTGAGGCGCTGGAAGAGCTACGTACGTCACTGGCGCAATGCTCTTTCATGGCCTTCGACACCGAGATGGGCGGTCTCAGCGTGACAAAGTGCGTCCTTCTGTTGTATCCATCTAATAGCTGCTCCGTTCTCCTCTTTGATGCCTCTTAATGCTGATGCAGTGACCGCACGAGCGTCATGGACTCGGTGGAAGAGCGGTACGCAGAGTACCGTGCCAGTGCACAAGCGTTTCCCGTCATGCAGTTCGGCCTCAGCGTGTTCACGTGGGACGCCAGCAAGCAGGCCTTCTCAGTCGAGAGTCTGCAGTTCCCGATCTTCCCGCGCTTCGAGCAGAGCAGCGAGACCTTGATGCCCGACCGTCGCTTCCTGCTGCAGCCAAAGTGTCTGCAGTTCCTCCGTGCACATGGCTTCGATCTGAACGAGTGGGTGGACCAGGGCATCGGCTATCTGTCGCACGCGGAGCAGACGCAGCTCCGCAGCGTGCTGGACAAGTCCACGCAGCCAGCGATCCTGAACCGAGTGGATAAGGCGCAGACTGTGGTCATGACCAACGACACGCACCGGTTCCTAGAGCGGATGGAGGCGGCTATCACCAAGGCGCTGCCGCCAAGCGTAGAGAAGACGGAGGACGCGGAGGAAGATCGACCGTCAACAGAGATCGAGAGCTTGAAAACGTTTCTCGAGACTGCGAATCCGTCGGAAGCGCAAGCCGCCGCCTGCGATCTGCAAGTGTACGTGACAGAGCCGTTGGCGCCCTTCCGTCGGTTCGCTATGCTGCAGCATTTGAAGCAGAAGAGACCGGGGCTCTTGGCGCTGGATTGCGCTGCGGATCACCATGACAAGGCGAGTATCGACAGCCCATGGAAACGGCGAGTGCGCCTCATTCGAGTGCGATCAGAGCAGGAAACGCAGCGGCTAATGGAAGCGCAGGAGCTGATTGTGCAGCATGAGGTGAGTCTCTTTGACCGTTGCTACTGATGCGGAGCCATTGGTCTCATGATTGTCTGCGTGCTATCGTAGATGCGCGATCGCAATCTCGACCTGATCGGCTTTACGAGCGTCTTGGACCTCATGGTGGCGTCAGGCAGGCCGATCGTGGGCCACAACCTGCTGCTGGATCTCATGCAGTGCTTTGACAAATTCCACGCGCCTTTACCGCCTCGCTGTGCGTCGTTCCTTCACGAGTTGCACGCATGGATTTCGGCTCACGGCACTGAGCTCTTCGACACGAAAGAGATGGTCACGCACGCCATGCAGCATCTCGACGTGTTCGCCGACCGACTAGAGCACTCGGGACTGGAGCACGTATTCGACACGCTGTCCAAGAACCCGTTCCACGGACCGGCCGTCCACTTCGCCAAGACGTCGGCCGTCGACTCGGCCTCGCTCGTGCAGGCGCATCAGGCCGGATACGACGCCTTCATGACGGGCTTTGTCTTCCTGCGCGTGTGCAGCGCCATGGGCCTGCGCAACGACTCGCTTTCGGCCTTGACCAGAGGCAAGATCGACACTCGTGATGATAAGCTGCTGCAGCCGTTCCGCCAGGCGCTGCATGTGAGTAACTTACTGCCAGCCACGACGCTGAGGCTGCCTGGGCCGTTCCCCCAGGACTGCGAGACCCACTCGCGCGCTCACTTCGTGCGTCTGGAGCTCACGCGCACACCAACGCAAGGGCTCAAGAGCTTCCACATCAAGCAGTGCATCGGCTGGGCGCTGAATCTGCCAGCCCAGGGCCAGAAGCTCGGCGTGCACTGGGAAGGCCGCAAGCGCGTGTTTGTCGCCCTGCCCTCGCCCGAACACGCTCTGCAGCTGCTGGAGCTCCATCGCGAGACCAAGCAGTGCGAAGGCAGCGCCAAGGACCCCATGTCCTCCATCGGCTGCGTGGATCTGTTCCCATGTGAGTCAAGCGACGCCGTGCTGTCGCAGGAGGATCCTACGGACGACGAGCAGACGACAGAATCTTCCACGAAGAGGCAGCGAACGCATGCGGGCGAAACGGACGACTGACTGACGTAGGCGGTTGACATGCTAAAGGTCGGCAGCTGCCAATAGATATATTCACGCACTTCGCATCTCTCTCGCTGCTTATATATATGGTCTCTACGCACTACTTACATCTTGCTGGCGCCCGCGCTCATCTGGCACGAGACTTCCAGGAACATCATGTCCGACGCCAGTGCGTCGACCTCGTCCAGAGGCTTGGGGTCGTTGGCAAACGCGCTCATGGGGTACAGGAACGTCACCGACTGGTCGTCCGACAGCGCCGTGGTGTTCTTGTCGTCCGACGCGCCCACCATCGAGAACAGATTGCCGCTGGCCATGCCCTTCTGGATCTTGCTCAGGTCGGCCACCGAGCGCTGCGTCACTTCGTTATTGCCGTTCAGCACCGTCAGCAGCACCTGGTTCTTCTCGTGCCACAGGTTCGTCAGCGTCGAGTACAGACGCGACGTGATCGACTTGCTGATAGCCAGCGACGTCGAGGCAGTCTTCGAGGCAGGGAAGAGCATCTCGCTGTCCTCATCATCGTCCACATCGCTCTGGCCGAAGTCGTCGTCACCAAACCAGTTGGTCGAGTCCGTCAGCGCCGGCGCGAACGCGTCGTCCACCGGGTACTCGAACTCGTCAATGAGGTCCGTGGTCTCAAAGCCCAGCGTGAGCTCGCTGGCGTTCTGCTCCGGCGAGTCGCACGAGTCCGACGAGTCCGTGATGTCCGAGGCGGCCGAGGGCGACGCGGCCACAGCGACCGGCTCCTTGTCCTCCGCCTCGGCCTCTTCGCCCGTAGACGTCCACGACGACAGATCGCGGAACTCCTTCCACGACGTCTTCTCGAGACACGCCACAATGCGCGAGGCGATGCTCATCTGGGAGAACTCCTTGGGCGGGTTGGCGTTGAACATGGACGAGAAGTTGCTGCCGCTGGTGAGGTTGAAGAAGAACGGGCTGTTGCCGAAGAACGAGACCGAGAACATCACGGCCATCATCATGGCCAGGTTCTTCTTGGCCGCGTGGATCTCGTGGTGCTGCTGCGACTGGTCCAGCTCCTGGGCCTTGGCCGCCAATTCGGCGTACGCGCCCATGTCGTAGGCGGCGAAGGACTGGTCAAAGTCGCTGAGCAGGTCGCTGGCGCCCACATCCGTCATCTCCGAGTCTTCCAGACCCTTGAGGCAGTAGTCCCACGTGTCCGAGAGCGTCGTGGTGGGAATGGCCATGGGCGTCGGGATCTCCAGAGGCTCGTCCTTGATGACAATGGCGTCGTCTTCCTTGGGCAGCTGGGTCATGGCAATGGGCGCGACCGTTTGTGTGAGAGGGAGTTGTTCCTTGGGTGCCGTCGTCTCGATGGAGCTCAGCTTCTGCTTGAGCTGCTGGGACTCGTTGGCCATGGCCTGCAGCTTCTCCTGCAGCGCCTTCAGCTCGCGCTCCTTGTCCACCAACTGGTCTTCAAGCTGGCCCACGTACGCCTTCTTTCGCTCGCGGTGCAGCTGCGCCGACATGCGGTTGCGAATGAGGCGGCGCTTCTTCTTCGACTCCTTCGAGTCCGGGTCCAGGTTCTCCAGCTGCGCCTCCATGAGACGCAGGCGCTCCTCGCCCGAGGGGTCCATCTCGGGGGTCGGCATCATCGGGATGGCGATCATATCCGAGTTCTGTGTGGTGGGGGCCGAGACTGGCGCCGCCGCTTCAGGCGACACAGTGGCCGAAGTCGTAAGGCCGGTCTTCATCTTCTTGGACTTGTCGCTCACGCTCACGGGGGCTTCAGCAGCCATGGCGTTGACGGCAAAGTCGGCCTCCGCCGCGGGGGACGAGCACGCCGACATGCTCTTGCGCTTGTCGCGGCGCGCGTTCACGACGTCGCGACGGACAGCGCGCTGGGCCTTGCCGGCGTCCGAGGTCGTGGAACATTCGAGAACTTCCATCTTGATCACGCGCTGCTTCTCCAGCGCCAGGGCCTCCTCAGCCAGCGGCGTAGGCGGCACCTGGATCTGGTTCACCGGCAGCACCTCCGTCTTGACCTTGACCGCATTGGCCGCCGTGGCTGCCGCCGTCGCGTTGGGCCACATACTGCGAATAAAATCCGTCATTCTTGTGTCTAGTGTGTTGTGTGTGTTAAAACGCGTTGCTGTGCTCTAGAACGGGACAAGGCCAAGGCTATCAGTCCCTCTTGTCTTATCATCGCGCCTCCATGGAGCTAAGTCTGCACTCTTACCCTCGCGCTCTCTCTGCTCTGCCTGTCCGTTGCCTTGTGCTCGTTTTCGTTTTTGCGCGATCCGGTTTGGGTGTCAGGAATGCCGGGGAGGACCGACCTCCCCTCGGCATTCCATTGATTTCCTCTCATTGGGCAACCTTCGTTGGACACAAGGACTAGAAGATTGTATGCCGGATGTACCCGCTGCCCCCCTCATCGAACAACCGGCGCCCTCTACAACGCCACAACGCATAGCACGGACGAAATATCCCTGCTGCACTCGCTCCTGCCCTTCCCCGCCTTTTTGGTGCCGAGAGAATAGGGTTTCATGTCGCCCGGTCTCTCGACACCAGTGGTGCGTGAGGCCCCAGATGCCGCTGACTATGGACTGTTAGGGTTGTCAAAAACTGTGGAAAGATCTTGGATCTCGAGAGCGTGGAATGACTTGGAGCCATCTGGTTGGCTCGATTTCAACCTCGAAATCGAGGTTTTTTGTGCGCGCCACAAGAGAGTTCGGCTGCGGTGGGTAGAAGACCGACGCGAATCCGGCGGAGGAAACACCGAGGGCGTGTGCCATCTGGACGGACGCATGAGTCGCATTGGGCTGACAATGAGGCAGGCAGAATGCTGGACACGCATGATGATACTGTTAGAGAGACTGTAAGTGTACGGACAGTCGGGCCTGTCGCTTGTGAGCAATTTGGCACGATGTGCATGGATTCAAGGATCAAACGAATCTTTGCTTGTGGTCCAGTTGTGGCACTAGCCTTGGGGATGATGCCTCGCGTCTCACGCCCTTGCGAGTGCTCGATGGATAAGCATGGCGTATTCCGCATTTCCACAAGGATGCGCCAGGAAGCGTGGAGCGCCATCAGCCAGACCGCGATCGTGCGATCGCCACCTCGCACTGTACATTGAAGCCCACACATGGCTGGGAGGAGCAGCCTCCGTGTCACGTAAAAAAAAGGCCGCGGCGCTGTTGCTTGAGGTTTGGCAATTCATCGGCAACTCGGCCAAGAGCTTCGATCGAGAATCTTCGGTAAGGCTGGGTCACATTCGCGACGGCCGTTGCACGCGCCTGCTCTGGAAGTCTACAGTACAAATTGAGCCACTCGTCGGTTTCTGATTCAATAGCAAAAATGAATGGCCACGTACGTCGATTCGGTAGCTGCCGATCTGAGTTGACGTTTCTACTCAGATCGGCAGCTAACGTTGGTGAACGTTGCAGAACGGCTTCTTGCGAGCAAGCGCCGCAAGAAAACTCTTGCGGACATGCCTCCAGTTCAGTCTTGCATCGGTCAGCCTCAATGAGGTGTCATACCTGCGCCATGTTTACAGGGTGGATGCTGCTGCTGAATCTGGGAAACGCTGCGGAACTCGCGAGCATGGTGGCGCAGTACTGTACCTTCTGGAGTGAGAGAACCCGACTTTCTGTCTGCATCAATGTCTTCTCCTTCAACGTCGCATGCGGATGGATAAAGATCTCGTTTCTCTGGGAGTAGATTGTCGCGAAAGCACCCAGATGTGCAAACGCATCTGAGAAAATCAGACCCACGTGTGAGTGAGGACCTTGGATCGCACCGTTCATCTTTTTTCGTCACTTGTGGACCTCAAGTGAAGTCTGCTTCAAGATGAGGCAGAGGTACATGGCCACATGGCCATTCAGCTCGAGCGGTGTACGCACAAGCGAATCCGTTTCATGCGATCAACTAGCCAGCCCAATGCTCCTGCTGCAACAACGGATAATCTGCCACTGCCATTAATAGCGGGCACAGACCAACGCAAGCGTAGAACTAGAGCTCGATCTGTTGGCTTATATCATGTTCGTGCCTTCAGCTTGCTTTAATCCATGCTGCGTACAGTACAGTCGAGAAAGCACATTGCTCCAATTGTAAGTTGAAGTCGATCCTCGGTAATTGCTCCTACCTACTATCGATGCTACTAGTCGAATTTATCGCTCCGAGTTTAGTAAGTAGGGTTCATTTCGGTACAGTGTTGGGTGCAAGCCTGGATTTTCGGGTACACATAGCGTGGTCCACACTATTCATTGTGTTTAAAACCGGGGGCTTCCTCGTCCCGGCCGCGTGAACCCGCCGGCTGTCGCCCCCGCATCAAATTGACTCGCAAGAGCCGCCGGCCTTCGCAGAGAGGGAGAGAGACAGCAGCGCAGAGGAGCGTATCAGTTCGTCTGTCTGGTCTATCGGTCTGCTACAGCACTAGGCCAGACGCTCTAGGCCTTTGTTGCGGGACTCGATCTCTACAAGCTACAGCCCCGAGGAGCTACAGTCGCGCTCGGTTTCAAGAACCCGGGCTGCTCGTGACCCATGATGGACCCTCCGCCGCCTGATGGAACGGTGAGTTACGCGTGGTTGATTTGCATGCGCTCGGCAGTCTTCATTGCAGTTGCGAGAGCGCAACGCTTCTCGAATTGCGGCATAGACTGCCCTGGCAGAGCATGGGAGAGCTGAATAACACTGACGCCAGTCCGCTCTTGTGTGTGTTTGCTGCGTGTGCTTGCATTAGTCTAGTCCCTCATCAACGTCGTCCAGTCTGTTCAAGAATGCGCTGCACAAGTTCTCCAAGAAGAAAGACAAGCACAATCTGGGCAGCAACGCCACGGCAGGCTTCTTCTCTCGCGCGACGAAAGGCGTGAACAAGCAGCAGCCGCTGCCAGGGTCTGTGAAGCAAGTCTGCGGCGGGCAGCTGCCTCCTGTGTGGATGACGCCGGCGCCAGCGCCTCCAAGGTTCGCTCGTCGTTGTGGATTGGCACCCACGTGGTGGCTGATTCATGATTTATATCGGAGCTCATGGATCTCATTGCGCTGTCTCTTTGATGTAGAAAACTGTCGTCTCCATCGGACAGCACCGCCACGACTCCCAAGGGCAGCTCTGCTGGCAACGAGTACGACGATGACGAGGGCTCCAAGTCGCTCGATCACGTGCAGCTGAAGAAGCAGGTGTCGTCTTCGGACCAGAATGCTCCGCCTGCGCCGAGTGCCAAGCGATCAAACTCCAGAAATGCTGCAGGCAATTTGCGCAGTGAGCAATTCCACCAGTTGCTCCAGCAGAACACAGTCGACATTGACAAGCTGCGTGAGCTCAGCTGGGGTGGCATTCCGACACAGTATCGGCCGACTGCCTGGCGATTACTGCTGGTAAGACTGGATGGCTCGTTGTATCCTGATGAGCGACGATCATTGACAGCTCGCGCGTGTTCATAGGGATATATGCCGGCAAAGCATGATCGACGAGAGCCCATGCTGGAGCGCAAGCGACAAGAGTATCTCGATCTGCTGCAGCAATACTACTACATTCCTGACACAGACCGTGGATCGAAGGAACAGACCACGCTGCGTCAGATCTTGGTAGATATTCCTCGTACGAATGCGGATGTGAAGCTCTTCCAAAATGAACGCATTCACCAGGTTAGTATTTGCACTTCCTCTGTCGGCAGTGTCAGAGCTCGCCTTCTCACAACGGATGCTGAATGCTAGTGCATGGAGCGAGTGCTGTACATTTGGGCTCTTCGTCATCCTGCGAGTGGCTACGTCCAGGGCATTAATGACTTGCTCACTCCCTTCCTGGTCGTCTTCCTGTCTGCGTTTGTCGGTACGAAGCACTCGTTGTCACAGATGCCAGACTGGTCTTGAGTGAAAACTAACAGTGTTTGGTTGCATGTAGAGGAACCGCAGACGTGTGATCTCTCGCTGATCACGCCTGAACGGTTGCAGATCGTGGAAGCCGACAGTTATTGGTGTCTGACCAAGCTCTTGGATGGCATCCAAGACCACTACACATTTGCCCAACCTGGCCTGCAGCGCATGGTGCAGCGGATGGAGGAGCTCGTGCACCGATGCGATGCCGATCTATTTAAGCACATCGTCGAGCGGGAAGGTCTGCAGTTTGTGCAGTTTGCGTTCCGCTGGATGAACTGTCTCCTGATGCGGGAGGTGCCGCTGAACGCCATCGTGCGGCTGTGGGACACATATCTGTGCGAAGACAACGGCTTTGAGAGCTTCCACGTCTACGTCTCGGCCGCGATCCTAATGACCTTTGGCGAGAAGCTCAAGGCGCTCGAGTTCCAAGACCTCGTGCTGTTTCTGCAGAACCTGCCGACCAAGGACTGGATGGAGGACGAGATCGACCCGTTGCTCTCGCGCGCGTTCATTCTGCAGACCTATTTTGCCGATTCGCCCAGTCATTTGAACTAGCAGAGCACAAGCTCAAATATTGCCTCATTTTGCCCATTGTATGCTTTTTCAATTGTTTCGTTTGCGCATTCGCATCCACAGGAGAAGGAAGTCCCAGAGAGACTGGAGCTCGTGACATGAGCACAAGAGTTCTCATTCCCTAGAGACCGCGAGGAGAATATTCTGCGGGCGCCATTTGCATCGAAAGGGCATCGCTGCAAATCTGTTTTCTGATTCCGTTCCTGTACCCTGATTGCGCAAAGAAACAGGCTCTAGAACACCTGACTCTAGTGACCAAGCATGATGGTCCATCCTCCATATTTTCATTATTTATTGACAAATAATGTTGTGTCATTAACCACATATGTCCTTAAACAAACGTATAAACATGAGGTAGTAGGTTGAGCTTATTTGTCATCTAGAATTCCGTAATTACGTCTGTACCTAATGACGATATTACCACCAACACGGGTACATCCTCATTTCTTACCGGATATCAATTATCAAAGGTCATAGATTGATTCCAATACAGTCTTAAATACTACATGGATGATGTATTGCTACAGGTATATGCTACCACACAGGTTTTGTTCTGGATTTGTTCCCACTGGTTCTCGGAATTTTCTTGCTGACACGAGGAGCTCTCGTGATTGCGCTTAGGGTGACGCCGCAGTGTCTCGCGCGTTTATTTGCTCTCCGCAAGGCCACGCGCTGTGGACGGAGTTACTTTCGCATTCGGTCAGAAGGAGCAGCTAAGCCAGGCCACTTGGATCTGGATCGCTCGCCTCTCTGTCTCTCATTCTAGCAATCACCCCACGCCTCTCACCCCCGCCCCATGAACGCAGCATGCACTCACAGTCTCCCCACCGACCCGCATGCTCCCAACAAAAACAGCCGCAGTGAATCGACCGATGTCAACCAGCCCCAAACTATGAGCCCTAGCGACAGCCGCGCGTTTGCCGCGCGCAAGCAATGGGACGCCAAGCTGCTCTCGTTCCGACGTGGCATGGAGCACGTGCAGCAATGCCACGCCGGTAGCGCCTGCGGCAGCTCGCTCTGCCACTCGACCAAGCGCCTGATGCACACGTATACGAGTCACCAGTGCGCGTCCTTGGATTGTAAAGTATGCAAGCTCTGGGAGTTCCTCGTGGCCAAGACCATGAGTTCGCCCGTGCTCCAGCGCCAGCGCGCCGTGATCCTGAACGATGTCAGCCCCAGCGCATCCATCGACTCGCGCTCCAGCTGCCGCGTCTCGTCGTCGGCGCTCAGCAGACGCTCCCACGCGTTCCTTCGGATCACGTCGGCCCGCGATGGAGCATCTCTGCGCCGGATTTAGGCCCCGCGAGACCAGCCTCCCACAGAAAGCAGCTACTGAGCTTTACCGCCAGTTCTGCATTAAAGACTATGAATCCCCAGGCTTTGG
Source organism: Elongisporangium anandrum (assembly GCA_023337935.1). Taxonomy (NCBI): domain Eukaryota; phylum Oomycota; class Peronosporomycetes; order Pythiales; family Pythiaceae; genus Elongisporangium; species Elongisporangium anandrum. Next base: position 30 of record JAADXR010000784.1, on the reverse strand, counting down.
ATCAAAGTAATGACCCGAAGAACGCCAAGG
>JAADXR010000783.1:0-10878 GCA_023337935.1 Elongisporangium anandrum | reverse complement strand
CCAAGGATGCGTCAGGGCACGATGCTTAGCGAGGACTTGAGCGAACGAGCAGCTACGATGCGCATCGACATCGACGCCAAGAGCAAGAAAGACCCGACCCACCCCAAGCGATTCCCACGTGAGTTTGTGTATACACCAGTCAACTGTATAGAACCACACTGCTTGGAAGTATCATCGAAGGCGCAGAAGAAAGTCGTACCGAACAGCGGCGTCATAGTATCGAGCTAAATCCTGCGCGTTCATGATCTGGCCGATTGTGTAATTTTTGTGCGACATGTGATACAGTAAATGGCCAGAATACCGGTACCGGTACTCTGTACGCGCACTTAGGATTTCTAAGTGCGCATACGTACTTAACGCGTGCTGTGTAAATTACTGTAACTTACATGTGCCCGCATGCACGTGGTAAACTACCGAACGCAAAGATATCACTTGGAGATGAAGCCAACGGCATCGAGCGAAGGCAAACCTCCGGTCCGTCAAGAGGGCCACACGTCCACCAGAGGGAGCCTACAAGTATCCCGCCAAGACCCAAAGGCAGCGCACGACGAGCGCCTGGGAGAGCTATGGGCGGCTGTCGCCCTCGGCCAAGTCGACGCAGTGGAAGAGCTGCTTACGCTGTCTAATGCCGCTGAAGAGGGCTTACGCGCAGGTTGTTCAGCAAATCCCAGGGATTACGACAAATCTGCGCTAATGTACGCCGCAGACAACGGCCAAATGGACAGTATACGACTGATACTTCGCCACCAAGCGTATGTCAACGACGTGGACGCGTTCCAGTGCACGGCTCTAATTTATGCCGTGCACCAAGGCCATAGAGACATCATTGAAGTCCTTGTGAGTGCAGGTGCGAAGTTGGAAGCGGCCGAGAAGCACCAGTGGACTCCATTGATGTTTGCTGTCAGCTACGGTCATCTGGATATTGCAAAGCTGCTGGTGGATTCATTGGCAGATGTAAATGCAGCTTTGAAGAATCGATGGAGTGTGCTAATGATGGCGGTACAAACCGGTCGTGAAGATATTGTACGCTTTCTTCTGGATCATGGCGCCGACACTAACGTGGTCAGCCACCGGGGTGATACAGCTCTCTCGATTGCAGCTGAGAATGGCTATTCCGAGATCGTAGAGCTTCTGCTCCGCAAGACGAGGAATGTGAGTGTGGTCGATTGCAATGGGAACACACCGATGATGCGCGCTGCCATGTATGGCCACGTGGCTATTGTGGAGAGATTACTGGAGTGCGGGGCTGTGGTTGCAATTTATAATCAAGACGGGTTAACCGCAATCGACTTCACAATTGAGCTGGGGCATCTTGAAGTCGCGGTTAAGCTTAAAGCTGCGTGGCCGCCTCCGATTATAGATGTCAGGCGTGAAGACAAGGAGGAAGAAGTTGTATCTTTAGATCAAATCGAAGCACTTTGCGATACGATGCATGAAGCCCGAGCAATGTGTAAGCACGTTCATTCTCGGCTGTTGTTTCTCTATGATCAACTGGAGCTCGTCGGTACTGAGAAGCAAGAAAGCATTGGCAAATCCTACACATCTATTCTGCAACGATTTCACGCCTTCCTTGCCCTGTATGGAAACTCGCACGTCATCACGCGACTTGTAAGCGGGCAGGCGATAGTGGATGGTTGTCGACAGCTCCATGTCTCACTAAGCCACGAAATCCATCTCTGTGATCCAAACTCACACAAGGAAGCGCTCGAATGGGAACAGAAGCTAGAAGACGACTCCAAAGCACAACTGGGACTTCTGAAGTCTGTCTTTGAGCGTAATCAGATATGGGAGCGTGAACTACACGATCCTGAGGCTCAAGCGGAGGCTTTGACACTCTTGATGTTTGAACTCAATCAACGGAAAGAGAAATACAGCCCCGACGAGCTCCATTTAATCGAGAGAATCTGCGAAAGTGTGGCGCAATTCTCGAAACTGGGCATTCCGTCTATTCCTAAATGGTTTATCCCTACTCATGAAGTGCAGTTCAACCCCCGAACTTCATTCAATCGAGGGGCGTACGGCTCTGTGCACCTTGGGACGTGGATTGGAACCGTGGTTGTGGTAAAATCGATTTATGGTGTCGACAGAGAGAGTCGTCGAATGTTTCTCAACGAAGCCGATATCTGGTCAGATTTACAGCACCCGCATATCGTCAAACTCTTTGGTGCCTGCCACATTGGAAATCCGTTTTTCGTGTGCGAGTACGCTTCGCAAGGAACGCTGGCAGACTTCGTGTACCGCCAAGAAAATCGACACAGGACCTGGAAATGCTTGCATGAAGCTGCACTGGGACTTTGCTATCTACACACCAAGCGAAAGGTTGTGCATCGTGATCTCAAGTGCGACAACATACTGATTGGTCAGGATGGGCTGGCCAAGCTGGCAGATTTTGGGTTGAGTTACAAGGAGGTAGATTTGCCGTCGGATGATGATGCATCTGGAGTGGGAGCGACGCGCTGGAAGGCGCCAGAGTGCCTATCAGGGGAATGCAGCGGGTCTTTTGCGTCGGATGTGTACTCATTTGGGATGGTAATAATCGAAGCCGTGACGCGAAGTCTGCCCTGGGGAATGACGATGCCGGACGTGGCAGTGAAATACAAGGTATGCAAGAAGCAGAAGCTTCCAAAACAGCCAGCCGCCATAAGCGACGTACAGTGGCAGTTTATAAAGCGCATGTGTTCGCCCAAACCTTTGGATCGAATCGACATGAATACAGTTGTTGAAGAACTTGCCAAGCTTTCACGTGTAGAGCTAGAAAGCAAAAGAAGCCAAGATAGGCAAGCGTCGGAAACATTAACGTGATCAATCGTGATGATCCTGATGCCATGTTTCGGTGGTAATAATGACTGAGTTGCGTCTCATCTCCAAACTGAACCCAAACGACGGTTGAAGTCCAGAATAATGTACCCAGAATTTCAGCTCATCTACTTGTCACAGCGAGACCAATGGGGTTTTATCAGAATATGGAATGGGTCGCATCTCTTTTGCGCAGAAGGTTTTTTTTATCAAGAAGCCGTCATTGTCACTTGAACTACCTGCAAATCGGATCGCTTCGCTTCTGCTACTTGGGCGAAGTCCAAAGGCCGACTGGATGGGAAACAAGGTGTCACGCAACCGAGATGAAAAGCAAGAGACGCGTAAGGAAGCAATGTTGGCGGCAGCCAAAGACGGGCGACTTCATCACGTGAAGAAATTCATCCGGTGGTCCAAGGTCGACGTGAACGCAGTCAGTGCGAATGGTCAAACTGCACTGATTCGTGCAGCACAACAAGGCCACCTGGACGTCGTACGGTGGTTGCTGAAGCGAGGAGCGAACGTTGATGCAGTTGAAGAAGACCAATGGACAGCACTGATGTTTGCTGTAAAGTATGAGAGAGAGCCTGTCGTGCGCTTGTTGCTGGATCAAGATGCGAATGTGAACAGGATTCAGAAGAACAAGTGGACGCCATTGATGCTTGCTGCGCTGATTGGAAACGTAGGCATTGCGACTTTACTACTGGACCGAGGCGCTGCAATCGATGCCGTTCAGGAGTATCTGTTCACGGCGCTCATGATCTCAGCGGCCAACGGTGGTGCCGAGGTCGCAAAGCTTCTTTTGGACCGAAACGCAAATATCAATGTGGTAAACAACTGCGGCCGCACATGCTTGTCAGTGGCTGCTGGTAAAGGCCACCTTGATCTCGTCTATCTTCTGCTCAACGCAAATGCGGACGTGGATACACTGGACCAAGATGGAAACACGGCGTTAACTCGGTCGGCGTTGAAAGGCCACTCACCAGTTGTGGAGATATTACTTTATCACGGCGCAAACCCAACGATTACGAACCGTGAAGGAATGACTGCACTCATCTACGCAACAAAGCTAAATCATCATGATGTCGTTGAGATGCTAAAAGCTGCAGCCCCACTGCAATTAGAGGACGAGGTGAAGCCAAAGCCACTTCCAGATGCTGCTGCGATCAATTCATCGGAGATCTTCTTGGACCAAGTGAGGCAACTCTGCCGCACAATGAACGAGGCGCAAGCAATGTGCCAATGCCTCTACATCCGTTTTCGCCAAATTCATGACCAGATTGGAAAGGCAAACGACGTGCAAGCTATCAGTACAGCATACTCGACACTACTACAACGGTTTCACAGCTTTCTTGTCCAGTTTGGTAACAAGCGTCTCATTACGCGAATTGTAAGCGGCCGCATAATTTCCAGCGTATGTCAAGAGCTTCACACCGAGTTGAGTACTTTAACCAACCTCTGCGGTGCTGACTCTGATGAATTATCCTTCCCATGGAAAGAAAAACTGATTTCTGATGCAAGTGCGCATGGGGAACTTTTGCAATCAGCATTTGAAAATAAGCAGCAGTGGAAGAACGAAGTGATGGATCCAGAGGCGCAGGCTGAGGCGCTGACGCTGTTGATGTTTGAGCTTGATCAACGAACAGGAAAACACGATGCGCGTGAGTTGCAGCTGATTGAGCGGATCTGTCAAAGCGTCGCTCGATTTTCCAAGTTGGCGATTCCTTCTATTCCTGGTTGGTTTCTGCCACCACATGAAGTTCAATTCAACGTGGAAGCTTCGTTTGGCTGCGGGACCTATGGCTCTGTGCACATCGGATCCTGGATGGGAACAAAAGTTGCTGTAAAATCGGCTTTTCTAGAAAACAACGAAAGCCGACGAATGTTTCTTCATGAAGCGGACATTTGGTCAAGCCTGCAGCATCCTCATATAATAAAACTGTATGGAGCCTGTCACGTGGGAAATCCATTCTTCGTATGTGAATACGCTTCGAAAGGCACACTACGAGATTATCTGCTCCTCGAAGAGAATCAGCACCAGACTTGGAAGAGTCTTCACGAAGCAGCCCTTGGTCTGTGTTACCTCCACACGAAGAAAAATGTTGTGCATCGTGATCTCAAATGTGACAACATACTGATTGGTCAGGATGGGCTAGCCAAGCTGGCAGACTTTGGCTTGAGTTGTCGTGAAGCTGATCTGCCACCAGCAAGTGCCGTTTCAGATATTGGAGCTATTCAGTGGAAGGCACCTGAATGCATCTCTGGTGAAAGCAGTGGTTCAACAACGGCGGATGTGTATTCATTTGGTATGACCATTATTCAGGCGGTCGCGCGAACTCTCCCATGGGGATTAATTGCTGATGCTACTGTGAAGAGCAAAGTAGTGACATTGCATGAGCTTCCAAACCAGCCAGTGGCATTTAGTGACTCGCAATGGAAGTTCGTGACTCGAATGTGCACGGCCAATCCATCCGATCGAATCAACATGACAACAGCAGTGAAGGAACTGAAAGCGTTTGCACAAGAGGAGCTGGAGAACTATTGGTCTATCGACTGGGAACGACATCAACGCGAACAAGAACAAACGCAGGATTCTTAGAATGGTATATTTATCTATTCATGGATGCGGCAGCGTGCAACCTCGATAGACAGAAAAATGATCCAAGCAACACAGCTCTACCAAGCACGGACACTATCAACAAAACATGTTTTAATCTATCTGCAGCTATTTCTGAGGACTAACGGTGTTGGCCAAGATGCTGACCAGATACCAATATTGGCGCCACATGAAACAAAGTCGATCTTGTGACAAGCTCACCTCGAAGCAAAAACCTATCCATTCAATATATAGACATGCCAGGCGGTAAGAGAAGGCGCCATAAAATATGTAAGTTGTATTTCGTAGTATTTGATAAAGGACTTCTCTCTGACTTATTTGGTATGTAACTGCAGATTTTAGTTGGCCACGAGCGTCTCTTCCAGCTCGGCCAGATTGCGCGCGATGCCTTCGGTGCCGCTGACGAGGCAGTTCAACAACAGAAGCTCCTCCATGCTCACTTTCTCATAGCGATTGCCTTCCATGAGCCATTCCACGTATGCGGATTTCATAGAACCAGCGATCTCACTCAGCGTGAAGTCCTCGACGTTTAGCACGTCATGCTGGCGGCGCATAGGCGATAGCAGATTGCTGCCGTTGAATTGAGATGACGAGAACCGGGCGCGGGCAGGATTGAAGACCCAAGGCGCGCTATCGTGGCGGCTTCGTCCTCGTTCTTCAACAGCCGGATTCGATGTGGCGCTGCTCCGACGTGCTACGCTGGAATTTAGACGAGCGCCTTCCACGATTGTTTCCAGCAGCGCAACGTTCTGAAGCACGCTGGCCTTGCGCTTGCGCTTTTGGTAGACCTCAACTTCGACCTTGAGTCCGTTCTCGAGCGCTTCCATGAACTCTTCAAACGAGACCATGCCGCTGTTGTCCTTGTCCACAACGGCCATGAACTCGTCGACGTAACTCTGGATATCGTGCTCTTTAACGCCACCGGATTGAGCGAAGATGCTTTCAAGCAACGCTGCAACTTCATCGGTATCGATCTCACCGCTGCAGTCTTTGTCTACGAGCCGGAACGCCTCCTTCATTTGCATAAACAACGCGGTTTGCTCCGCATCTGCGTGAACAAATCCGACTCCAAAGAGCATTTGCAGTGTGATGAACGTATCTCCAACAGAGCTGAGCAGTTGCTGACTCGCGAGCTCCCACTTGATGTACGAGCCCTTGTCTCCCGAGCCACCACCATCACGGTTGTCTACCGCCACTTTGGTGCTCAGCCGTGCCTTGCTCTCTTTGACGCGGAAACTGAACCAGCGCACAAGCTTCAACAGCAGATTATTGCTGTTGAGCAGACGATGACAGTTCTGAAGCACACTCTCGTACTTCTGGTATGAAAATGCCGGTCGCCAGAGCATGGGCTCAATTTTGGCTTCTTGGAGCAGTTGCTTTTGTTCCTGCAGCAGCTTTGGAATCTCCACGTGCAAGATGTTCTGCAATTCCTTCAGTGTGTCGTTATCCATGCTTTCGGACGTCGACAGATGATGACCGAAGAGGGTCGTGAAGCTTTCCTGCAGTAATCGGAGCGTTTCTTGGATGTTCTTGCGCAGTAAACCTGTTGCGCTCTCTGGCTTGAACGCTAATTCCACAAGAATGAACAGCACAATACCGACAGAAGTTTGTGCCAGACTGGAGTATGACGAAATTGCAATACTAGAAGATGTGTCGGTTCCATCTGCGAGACAGGCATCGGATTGTCTGAGCAGGATGCCTGCAGCTATAAATGCAGACACAACTCCAGCATAGGATCCGTAGCCACCAGCGAAATACACGTACATGGAGATCGTGACCCAAACAAAGAGTGCAAGCTCCGAAAGGAAGGTGTTCAAATGCGCTGGCGAACAGATTTGCGAAATGAAGAACTCCAAAACGGAAGGAATGACACTTCCTGCCACAACGCCGCCCACTCGATTCACAGTAACGCTGAAAGATCCACCGATGTGATTACCCATGACGTAGGCGACGGCTGCTGGAGTTGTGTTGCTGTACCCGTAGACGTACACAGCAAGAAAATTGCCGACGAAGATGGCGATGGAGACCTTGATGGCCGACATAAACCGCAGTGCAGTGTACTGCTTTCGATCAATGAAGCCGGCAAACGAAGACTTGAGAAATGATCTTGCGCGAATGCCAGCCATGTGATTGCGTGCGTTGTGGGTTTCTTGGAATCCGATCAAGGAGCTGCAAAAGGAGTTAAGTGAGAACAAAAAGAGGTTCAATGGCACATTTCCTTCGACATCCTGCAATGTCGGCTTTTGTCGTCGAAATGTGTGATTTTGCGTTGCACGATAACGCAGAAGCGTGCTTTCCATTTGCGCTTCCAATGGTCGAATCGCTTGCAAACCCAGCGTCAATGTTGAATCATGTACTTCCTTTGATATTTCTTCGAGCAAGTGGCCTGATCTGATCTGGATTACGTAGATTTCGCGCTGAAGAACGTTCATGAATGCCACGTGGAGCTGCTCATACTTTTCCAGCTGCATCGCGTCATTGAGTGACTGCAAATCGGCAATCAGCGATTCCACCAGCCGAACATAATTTTTAATGATCGAGCGGTTGAATTTCAGCAGAAGATGGAACCCAAAAAGCTGCTCCCACCACACGTCAAGTAGGAGCTCGTGCATTCGCTGGTGGCGAGAGGTTGCGTTTTGAAACTTCCGACGAAGCTTCAAGCGAAGGAAATTCATGTGGTCGACGTTCTTGTTTTTGAAGCAATACGAATCCACAATGAGGTTGAGCAAGTCCAGAATATCATCTGAGGCTTTCTGAGTCTCAGTCCGCAGACGGTTGATGGCGCTAAATAGCCGCATATTCAGTGGTTAAAATTACTATGACACGATCAAACAACAAAAAATGCAAGCACTTACAATACTGGGTACGGGATAAACATGACGAGCAAGGAGACAAGAGTGCCGACAAAGCCCACGAGGAAATACAAGGCCAGATTGTTCAGGATGTTGCTGGTGCCAAAATACGCATCGCCCTGGGCCTTGAGCTGACTCGAATCAAGTGGGTCTTGTGGATTGATGATCGTGAGTGTGAAGTAGAGGTTGTTGCCCACTGCGAATTTTTTTGTGTTGTTCTCAATCGGCATCAGCAAGACCACGACTGTGAAGATCATGATCCACGGGAGTACGACATAGAAGTTTGGCTCATTGACCCAGTATGAGCTCGCATTGAACGTCTTCTCAATCTTCACGAAGCCCGCATAAGGATCATTTGCACTCGCATCGAACGCGCGTACCTCATAGATGGCGAAGAGTACGATATTGTACACGAGGGCCATACCAGTGCCATAAAATGCTTGACAGACTTGCTTTAGCGTCGCTCCTACATTTGTCTGAGCTGAAAAAATGACGGCCACGGCGCAGTAGCTCAAACCACCAAGGTAGTACCACGCTGGGAACAGAAGCCACTTCTTGGAGTGTTCGGCCGAAGAATCGTAGTTCGGATCGCGTGCTTGAATGGCCGAGGCAAGGAGGACTCCGAATGCCACTCGAATTGCCATTTCGGCTTTAAATCGAAAGTCGGCTGCGCATACGATTGATAAGAAAAGTGACAACGTCAGTGGTGGCTAAACAAGAAGAGCTTATACCTGTAAAGCGCTTGTGCTCCAGGGACGTTTTGTTTCTGCTTGAATCCAAATCGATCCGCATTTTGGCCGCTCGTTCGCCAACATCTTCACTGATAGTTGTCCTTTGGCGACCATGCGCCATCGCACTGATCTCTTCGCTTGCTGCAGTGCCATCGCGCACGCGTGTTATAATTGGGCTCGGTAGCTGTGAAGTGCCATTTAGAGGCACATACAGATCACTAACAGGAAAAATGGCAAGTTAGCACTGCATTCTCAAACATCAGCAACTATACAAGGGCTTACTTTTCATGCGCGTTGGTGTTTCCAGTGCTTGTACTCATTGCGATTGCATGCAATCACTTAAACACCTCTCTTTCCCGGCCGCACTGTGAAGGGCTCGCAAGGTAAAATGCGCAATGGCAGACTCAAAAGTATGGGCCGCATTAGCGTCGTCTCGTTGCTGAATGGTATATTGTAATGGGAGATATCTGACACTAGCACCACAGAACGGCGTCCACGGATGAGGGTCTTGACTCAGGTCAGCAGGCATTTATGGCCCAAACGCCTTGAGAATTCATTTCCCAAATGGGTACAGTTGCAATGGTCAGTTCACAAAGCCAGTGTGAATGTCTGTCTCATAAACGGACCTCTGATAATAAATGAACGATATCCCAACCTTCACTTCTTTTTACAAATGTGCAGTCATTTGATATGTATAAACGGATACCCTGGCAAACCCGTTTGAGCGTGTATTACACGCTTGACCGCCCATAAATACGGTGCTCAATATTTTTTAGCGTCCCGACTTCGTCGCTGAAGACGATCCGATTGCCACCAGCTATCGAATTATTGGATATTGGCAGCACAAACTTACAACCAACGTATGAATGCACCCAGAGCCCCAAAAGATGCCGTAGAAACAGGTAAAGGCTTGTTGTCGCGCCCATGCAGCTGAAACACAAATTTTCGTACAACAACGCAGTCGCAATTCCGCACGTCAGCATTAATTTGGTGCTCTACTGTTATGACTGGACCGTGGCCAAAGTTTAAAGCGCGGGTCAAGGGCGTATTTCCATCGCCTGCATCCACCATAATCAACGTCCATGCTTTTACTGAGCAGAACAATGCGACCACTAAAGCATTCTCCCAGCTATGCTTGTAGTGGGCAAAGTGCGGTCTATCAAAAAGGTATACAGGCTTCAATCTTTGCGCCTCGATCAAGAAGCAATCGTGCGACTTTCAATGGTCACGACACTATTGCATCTTTACTACCAGCGGAGGTCAAGCTTCGCCTACCGCGGAACTTGGTCTGATTAGTAGCAATAGCCAAGCGCAGCTCTCCTTCCAGGATCGGTGCGTCTCCGCGTACTGTGGGATCCAAACCAGAACAATGCGAACTGAATCACATGTCGCATATTCTCACAAAAGTATTGACCTTTTCAATTATCCAGATCATTGGCGTGTATATTTACGTGATCCACGGTACAGCAGCGCACCTGCCATGCCCTTGACGTCACTCGGTCCGTCAGTCCGTCGGTGCATGGCGATGGCCATTTCGATCTTTCCGGCGACTGGCGCAAGCGGCAGCGGCGGATCGGACCTCCATACAAGAGACAGCACCAGCACCCACGACTGGATGGTCGCGCCATGAACCTCGGCACCGGAACCCCCAAGAGCCAGCCAAAGTGCGTGCCGTGATACCTAGACACGCGCCATCAGGACGTGAGACTAACCTGTCTACTGGTGCCAGTGACTTGACCGTGCCATTGACCAGCGACTCGGAGCTTGAGCTCCCAAGGATGCGTCAGGGCACGATGCTTAGCGAGGACTTGAGCGAACGAGCAGCTACGATGCGCATCGACATCGACGCCAAGAGCAAGAAAGACCCGACCCACCCCAAGCGATT
>JAADXR010000782.1:0-10916 GCA_023337935.1 Elongisporangium anandrum | reverse complement strand
GAAGGCGGCCATTCAGTCGAAGAAGGCAGAGAACCCTATGTGGACTCGAGACGACCTCCGCCGTTGGGCACAAACCGAGTTTAAGCTGCCCAAACTACCGTCCAAGCCGACCATCACTCGCGTTCTCCGCGACCCTCTACTTCACTGTGCAACCGAGCTCCCGCCCATCGCAAGCAGTTCAGCTCCCCCCGTGTCCCAGAACTCGACGACGCGCTATGGCGCTGGGTTCAAGCTCGCGAGAAGAGTGGTGTGTGCCTATCAGGTGGGCTAATCACTGCGAAAGCGCGAACTATCCTCACGTCGCTGGAGAGTGAGGACGTACTGAAACTATCGTGCGGCTGGCTTGACAGATTCGAGAAGCGGCACGGCATTCTGCAATTCACACTGCACGGCGAGGCGGGTAGTGCCGATACTGAGGCAGCCGAAGAGGCGGTCCCTGAGCTGCTGTACTTGACCGACAAGTATGAGCTGAGCGACATATTCAATTGCGACGAGACGGCTTTCAACTGGAACGTGAGGTCGCCTACGACACTCTCAACCCAGCTGGCTAACGCCGAAGTCTTCGACTTCATATTCCCCCCACCCGTATCTGGTTACTTTGGTGAGCCGAATAGGCAGCTAAGTGCTAGTGGGTCATAGTTATCCCGCTCATAGCGAATTTACTGAGCGTATATTAGTGTCCCTCCCTGTGCGGATCGACGAACTTTGTTGTCCGTCCGCCACAACTGGGATCCTGGTCAGCTAGCTGATCACGATCCACCGACGTCCCTGTTTGTACACGGAGTACCGTCTATCTGGGTGTCCCGCAAGTGCATTCACATAGTTTACATATTTAACTTGCCTGTTGGGTTCGTTAGCCGGCCCCTTGTGTGTCTATCTATATATTCACGCCAGCTTGTCCGTCTCGGATAAACCCCGCTTTCTGTCACTACTCGACGCGTGTCCCCTTGTTTGTTGCACGTCCAGCGCCGTAAGGCATTGCTGTTTGTTGCTCAGATTCAAAGGGCCCCAAAAGGGTACACAACTTGAAGTCTGACCTTTTGTGGTATTTGGTGTTCAGCCGACTCCGTATGCCAGCTAGCCAGCTATTAGGCCAGCTAGCCGGCTATTTTGTCTGTATTCTGACCTTAGTTGGTAATATCAAACCGGATATCACTCGCTGGAGAGATCCCACCCCTTGGTCTTCTCTAGCAAGCTAATCCCCATATTTTATCTCGTGTTACTGTTTAGCTATCCGCTTTATCACTTTTATTCGATATGCACCGCGGCAAGTTCAGCCACAAATCGTCTGAAAGACCCGCTAGCATCGCCTTGAATTCTCGAATAACCCGAAGGCCAGAAACCTTGACGAGGGCCGAAAGCTGCACTTACGTAACCCATCCATATCTTTCGGCTTCGAATTCGGTGCTGGCATTTTCATATTTGCGAAGTATTAGCAAATATTCTACAGTTAAAGTGTGTAGATTTTTCTAAATTTTATTTTTAAATCAATTATTTAAATGTTGCATCTAAACTAGCGGTCACATTAAATTCTTAAGACTTATGTTCTTTGCTTTCTTGGTCAGGTATCAAGACTAGTTGATCTGTCACTGTTACTCGTAGACCCTCCAAAAATCGTTAATAAGTAAATATGCTACTGTAAGGAATGGCATACCTTGTGACCCACCGCCGTGTATAATACCAAGCTGATGACTGCCCACACTACCGTCGTGATGGACGAATCAGAGCGCTGGACCATGATGACAAAACAAGGGTACTACTGTCGATAACCGACGACAAACTGTGAGCGAAAAACGGGCAAACGAATGCGCAACCGACAAACGAATGGACGAACGTTTAGCGATGCACAAACGCGGAATGAAACGAACGGCGGCTGAGGGCACTAAGCAAATTGCTGTCAACGACAAGTGACTGCGGACTGCAAAACGAGACGCGGTGCCCAAGGCGCGGACGCCTGTTACTAGCGAACAGATTGATTGTGTGTGTGTCTGTGCTGGAGACTTAGTGCATCAGTTTATATATTAGCGTATACACGGTAGGTAGCGTACACCAACGGGTGGAACTTCCAGTGTTGGGCGACAGTGTCCTCACAAATCAGGCTTGTGTGGGTGTTCATTGTTATTCGCGCGAGCTCGCTAAGCTCGACCGCCTCTGATTCTTACTCTACAATCTAATGTTTCCGTCTAGGGTTTCTGCCTAGGGTTTTACTTCTAGGCTTTACGGCGGTGAGGGGTTTCGGGTTAAGGAACATACACACATTTATTCCGATATGCCGTCCCAATTACCAAACATGATTTACCCTATATAAAACATTTGCTTCGCATATAGTACAACATATTAGTATATTAGGGTATCCTTGGTGCAAGCAGTAGCGATGCCTCCGATACTCCTTTAAACCCTAAACCTTAAGACTAGTGTTTTAGGGGTACTTTTACACGCTGAGTCCGAAAATAATGTAAACTTCTACGAGAAATGTATACCCGCTACGTTATTCGCTGTTTAAAACGTACTTTTGATCGTACTTAGTCAATTTGGAAGCTCTAGACCGTTATTTCTCGAACTTTTTTGATGCACCATCATATTCCCCGTGAAACTTTACTTCTACAACTCTTGTCTTACGCTGTCCCTTTATTTTTTGTTTATCTCTAATAAATTAAAACTGCGTTAAGTACTATTGAACCTCATGTTTCACCTTTCTTTGCTTGCTGCTTCAGTTAAAACCTCGATGGTGCCCACCTAAGACTAGTGTTCTAGAGGTACTTTTTCACGCTGAATCCGAATATGAAGGCAGCTTCTACCAGAAATGTATACCCACAACGTTATTCGCTGTTAAAAACTCTTGATTTTATTTTGTGATCGTACTATGTCCATTTCAAAGCCCTAGACTTAATTTCTCGAACTTTCTTGATGCACCATCAGATTCTCCGTTAAAAGGTGCCTCTAGAACACTTGTCTTAGGTTGTCTCAATATACTTTACGTTGCTTTAATATTTCAGAAACCAAGTTAGTTCTCAAACTCTATTGCATTGCACGTGTCACGTTTCATCACTTTCTACTCCCCTCAAACCATCGACGACACCTACCATTCTCTATTGTTCTAGATGCACATTTTCACGCTGGATTCGAATATGAAGTCGTCTTCTACCAGAAATGTACGGCTGCGGAGCTATTCGCGTTTCGAACATAGTTTTTTTAAATTGCACTTGTTTTTTTTTAAAATTACGAACAACTAGACCTAAGTTCTCGAAATTTCTCGACCCACCATCGGATTCCACGTATAAAGTCACGTCTAGTGGATATGGATAAAGCAACATAGTATCAGTGGATTTGGCAAACGAGGAACCCTTTAGTTCATATCATTTTCACACGTATGCTACATTGGTAAAGTTCCTATGAACTCATAAATGACCATACAGCAAGGTCTAGAACGTTCTAGACTAATCGGGTGGTTTGAGTGCTCCTATTTTATTATTTCCAAACTTTAATTTTTTATTTAATTTTTTTATACTTGATATATGTGTTGCGATACCTTTGATGGCATGAAACAATATGATAAACACAAATTGAAATGTCCTCAAAAACTATTGTATACTAAAGAATACAGGTTTAATCTGATATAATGCAACATTTCTAATTTTCATAGCTTAAAATCTTTAAACCTTATAAATACAAGGTTTTTCGCATTTCACGGCCAAACAAGAAATATTTTAAAAACATCCAGTTCAGTCATTACAATCGCCTTGAAAAGCTCTATCGAGATGTCCAAAAAAAATATGGGGGTCACATGGAGGTTTTTCAAACAGAGAGCCCAACTAAACCCCAGTAAACCATAGACGGAAACCTCAGACGAAAACCTCAGACGGAAACCTTGACGGTCAAGTATTGCTTTTGCCCATCCTGGTTATGATAAGAGATAAAGACAGGGCCTTGCCGACTATTGCGCCTACGTCGTGCTACTCGTATATCTCGATCGTAGGAAATGCATTTGCGCCAAATTATTTAGCCAACTACTACTAGGAAAGGTAAGAGCCACATGATCAGAAAATGAAAAAATATTCATTGTAAAAGTTATATAATACTAAAAGAATCAGTAGTTTTTATATCTGAACGGCTACTCTAATAGCTTGATGATCATACCTTTTAACTTTTCGCTCTCACTATTGTACCCTAGATAGCAGTTTGATCAGGGTGCATTTGTCGTTATGAACACCAATTTGTTGATGCGGTCAGCATCCATACGATTTCACACCTTAGAATGCACAAATCCCAAGGTTGAATTTTTTTTATTTGATGCAACGCTTTAAGCAGCCTTTATGGTGAGGACGAAGCTGATCTATTCGGTTCTCAGGACCCTGGGGTCGTGACCGCGTCTCAGACGAATTAGGTTGCTAATCTTAAAATAAGTTGTTCAGCTTCAAGCACTGCAGTACCCATGCCTCCTCGACGTCCTAGTAAACTATGGTGTGGCACGTAATTTATTGGAAATACGGTACTGCATAATTGACTTTCGCACTTGTGCACTACCGTTTAGATTTAAGGATTACAAATTTAACGATATTGAGCTCTCTATCTTTTTGAGGGGCAGTGCACTCAATAGCACCGCCAGCATCAGACTGCAGAAATCAGCAATTCGGCAATGTGCGTTTCCGCTTGTTGGTTGATTGCATTTTTTATTTCCTTCATCCTAGCCATCAGACTAGTTATGTCAACGCTCTCCTCATGAACGAGTGCCATAAATTTTGAGACTAGGTCCACCATGTTCTGTGCCGAAGACAGTCCATACTCCACCTCCAATATCTTCCAGACCGTGGGAAGGTAGACTGCAGCCAGTTCAATGTCCAATTCTACAATGATCGTCGGTCTGCCTGATGCGTTACGATGGGGACAGGAAGGCCTTCAATAGTGACAATATTCCAGATTCACCGGCAGTTTTTTTTCAGAAGGTTTAACCCCACCCTCAAACCGTCTCCTCCTATCCACATCCCTAAAAAAAAATATACCTAACTCAACGACGATTAAGCATGGCGGTAAGACAAACAGAGATTTATGGTATGGTTTACTACTGATCTAAGCTCCACAACTTAATGTTGCTTTTTGAAGTGAAATATTGTGCTAGCTCTTTGTGAACGGCGGTGACTCGTCCAGTACTATCAGAAGCTGGTGGCCTCTTTGTTCTCCCACAAAGTAGCATCCAAAGTATTTGTAGGCGCATGACTCTGATATAACCGATGGATAATGTGTCGTGACTGCAGAATTCAAAGCTTCCTTAGATAAGAATATACTTGACCCAACACCATTACTCCACAGCTTGTCCCGTCATTTTGTTTAGGCGTCTTCACGAAGGAAACTTTAACACTCGGAAACGCACCGCTTTCTTCGGACGACGAATGCCATTTCTTAAGGTAAGGCAGGACGTGATTATCCCATCGACTGAAAAGCAAGTCGTTGTAGTCATCATTTCCATAAGGCTCGTAAAAAATCACTTCAATCTGCGACGGATAGTTCAGGCTGATGATAATAACAGCCCAATGAATGGGTTCAATGTGCACTGGTACCACAAAATACTCCACTCTCGATATCTTGACATAGGTCTGATCACTAGGCCCACTACCTGGCATAATTGAAGGAGACGGGAATCCAACTTGAAACACGTGCGAGCTTACACTAAAGCAGTCTTCCGTGCTATCACAAATTGCTTGAATGCAGGCATCCAATACTGAATCATTAAGAAAGCGAGTCCGAGCCACGTAGCCAACGATTTCGGCAAAGGTCACAGACGTCCGTTGAGAAGAAAGGATAAACATGGTTCCAAACCCAGTTGTCGCGAATTTGGCGATGATATCTTCAGCACACTTTGCTATCGCTTGCCTTGAATTCGGATTACTGACCCCGGAAGTAGTCTCACTCGCAAAAGGCTCTACTACAGATTCGTCGTCTGCTTTCCAGTCTCGGCACAGCCATTGCATATCAGCAGTGGATGCATCACACTTGTTCACCATGCCGTAAAACGCGTCCATAGCATAAACAGCTTTGCTGCAAAGCAACACAAGAATCCAAAAGCAACGTATTAGCAACTTACCTTGTAAAAGGTACCAAATCAGGAGAAAAAAAAGAGCACAATTTCCTCCACCGTGCCGGAAGTTGACTCGTTCACATCAAGGCCCAACGAAGCTTTGCGCCTCAGTACCCGCTGATAGCGATGATCGTTTTGCTGTTCTTCCTTCAAAGCACTCATCAAAGTTCGGACCATGGTATGACAAAGTTGTAATGGTAATTGGACAAGTCCACAGTTTTCCGCTTGCATGTGGGCTGTTTGTTCCTGGCCACTAAAAAAGGATCGTCCATGGCAATCGGATACGAATTTATTGTGTCCTTGACAATGTTAACACCACAAGTCGCGGATGCCCATCGTACAATCTCATCAACAGTAACAGTGAAATCGACAGGAAATGTGACCACTGCTTTTCGTGTTTGCCCAGAAATGTGCCCCTGCTTTAACTTCTGGCGTGTAGTGTTGCGCTTCTTGGGCTTGGGAACGCGCAAAACGCTAACACTTCACTTCGATCCATGTAAACCTGCATGCCGTTGAGGTCGGCCTTCATCTCGCTTTGCTGCTGGCTTGATTCGAGGAGCTTAGTGTTTTGCAGAGAGCCATGCTGTTGTTTCTTGTCGGTATCGCCTTGGCTAGTGGGTTGCTCTGGTGTTACCGTACCATCCAGCGTAAAGTTGAGAATATTCTGTGACGTTTCTGAGATTTCAAGTGTTGGGAGCGACAGCTGCGACGACGGCATGTATGACAGATACCGTGGCTCGACGTAGGCTGGTACATGGTCGCTGCTGGACCATTCTCGTTTTTCAATACAACTTGCAACATCGAGCATATCCGCCACGTCTGGTAAAGTGTCCATGTCGGACATTTCACTCTCACTTGATTCAGTGGACGCATTCATCATGGCATAGCGAACAATGGTCTGCAACTTCTCCAATTCTCAAAAAAAATCAGCAGATGACACTTGCGACAAATGGTCTAGCAGAGGGTCCACTACTGCTTTCACATAGAAGTACTTTTCTGCGGAGGATAAGACTACCATCTTCGCACGTTCCTGTCGCTTCAGACACGCGTACGCAATCGTTTTCTTCTTTGGACGTTGCTTCTGAAATCTCAATGTTGCTTTGTCCCCAAGTGTTGCTTTCACAAAATCTTCTGTTGCAAAATCAAATGTTGCTTTTCCTTCATCACTAACTTGATCACTTGGTCTCCACTTAAACTTCGTCACCTCTAGCACAGGAAGAAGCGAGTTGATATGAGCTTGTAATCGTTCGTGGTGTTCGACAGCGATATCCATACTCCATGTTGCATGGACGCCGACGGAGGGATAAAACACAAATTGTTTCTTCTGCGCAAGGAACAAAAGGTGCTGGCAGGGAAGTCTCGTGCTCAATGAAAATATGCAAGAGCACTCCCAGTTGAGGTCGTCGCACGTGAATGTGGACTCGTTGACCACGACTTTCCACCTCCACGGTGGACTGGCGTCATACAATGAGCAGGATGCTTCATCTTGTAAATTGGTGATCATCTTGTCCCATTGACCAAGAACTTTCGACAGCGCGTAGTCACTTAAGTTTCCAGCCGCTACGCGTAAAAACGGCGGGATCAGGTCTGGATTTCTAGATCGAGTGGAATGCATGGGGATGACTGAGTTGAACTGCCGAAACACAGACAGTTGGTGACCGACTATTCCTGCAACACACTTGTCAATTCGAGGTTTCTTGCCCAGGAGAAGCTTAACTTGGTTCCAATTGGCTTCAATTCGGTTGGTCGTGCTGTTTCCCGCTGAGAAATGCTGCCCACGAGCATAATTGCACCACATATGTAGGCACGATTTCCAATTTTCGTCATAATAATCCAGGAGCTTTGGACTAGTCCGTCGGCAGTAGTCAGAAAACGCTTCATAGTACGGCTCGTATTGCAATTGCGTTGAGCTACATAAAACAACGTTTGTCAGAAATGGATAGAATTGGATGCGCCATAACAATATACATACCTGTAAATCATTTCAAAGACCAATGCTCCGATTTCTTCTCGCTCAATCATTTTCAGATTATACTTAGGCATGTGGAGCCCCGTTTTCCAGTACTGAATGGCGTGGAACTGGCAGAAAAGTACCTTCGCATCGGGAAAACACTTTTGCAGTATACTCCATTCTGCATAGTCTTTGTCGATCACGAACGTTTTGATTTGATTCCACGTACGGTTCTTTTCTTTGAAAAACTCGTGGCGAAGGGTTTAGCTTGTTCATTGAGGGCAAGGAAATCAAGGACCGGAATTCCACGGCCGGAGGGGCTCGTTGCCACAAGACTCCCTACACAGATAATAGATTAGAATTTTCTGGTATGTTGCTTTTCCTTGTGTTACAATCAAGTAATGTTGCTTTTCATATGTTGCATTTCCACTTTCCCAAATGGTACCGAGATTATTCGTCCCATGCGTCCAGTCCAGGACTAAGCAGTCACCCCAGAGTGAAAAGCAAAGCTTCTGGGCGGCCGTTTGCATGATAATAGCGCAAGTAATATTCAGCTGGTCTTGCAGTAGCAGAACCTCATTGTCGTCAGCGTTGACCAGCGTGGTAAGCATACCCTGAAGACGTGCCTCTGCCGAGTGTTTCCCTTCAATATTTCGTAAAATGTTGCGGGCTTGTTGTGCTGATAAGTTTCTTCCTAATGATATCTGACGAGTCAGTTTCCATCCGAGGCTGCAATGCGCTGCATGTTGCATGTACAAACTTAATGTATCGGACATGAACGCAGTAATATGCTTCGAATTGGCGCGATTGTCGACAAGGTCGGCAACAGCGCCCAATTCTTCGTCGGAGGGGTTAATGTCGCCAGCACCAAAATACGAATCACCAATATCTTTGTTTGTCGGGTGATTATGCACACATGTCTGACAAACAGCAATTAGTTAGTTGGTTAGGCAGACAATAGTAGATAAGCCAAACATACCTCTTGATCAATGCAGATGAACCATCGTCCTTGCTCATTTGGTCGAACCTCCGCTATAAACCGTGCAGGGCATCCGGTAAAGTGCACAGCGTGTGCTCGTTTCCTTGTCCCCGGGGAGGCTGGAGTACCCCGTGCGCGCAGCAAAACGCCCGAAATGCGAAGTCAAATCGTGAAGGAACGGGAGTAAAACCTCGACTCCTACAATAGCAATATTGACATAAAGCAACATCCGTCCAATAGCAACATTCGCCCAACAGCAACATTCGCGCGTACGTACATTCGTTCGGCCTTGCGCGCCATCTCTTGGTTGTACTTGGGGGGTTTCTTGGAATTTCTGACACGGATCTTCACATGGTTGTCACGATCGTACGACTTTCTTGCCACCATGACGTCGTCCCAAGTGTCAAACTGCCGCTGTGGGAAGGCAGGGACGACATTTTGTATCAAAGTACGACTCTTCACGATCTCCTCTTTCAGAGGCTCGAGTTTCGTAACGCGAACAGGAACCTTGATCGCCTTCGATTCTTCGTCGCCTTTGTCCGATCGCTTGCGTTTCTTGCAGCCAACAGACAAATCCTCCTTACGGGACACAGAAAGGTCTTCCGTTCTGACCATTCTACGAACGGATTCTACAATCACTATGATCAGCACACGTGATGTGAATCCGTAAACACATAGTAAACACCTCGAAGTTTCACCAGCGCTTGGTCCTCCACGCTGTCTTCGTCATCCTCGCCGTCGCGCTTGCTCTCGTTATCTCCTCCTTCACTCGAACGCTCTTCTTCATCTTCGTTGTCTTTGTTCTTACCTTCTTCACTTGAACGTTCTGCTTCATTTTCGTTGTCCCCTCCGCTCTCTGCTTCATCTTCGTCGTCGTCTTCACTCTCTGATTCATCTTTATTTTCATAATCTTCGTCATCTTCGTCACTGGCGGCTTCGCGCAGCAACGCCTCGATGCTCTCCTCGCTTGAATCGCTGGCATACTCTGCCCTGGTATGCGCACCGACACCGACCGGACGTTCTTCATCGCTCTGCTCCGCATCGTCACCACCAGCCGAACCTTCTTTATCGCTGGGCTCCGCATCGTCGCCCCCAGCCGGACCTACTTCATCTCTGGGCTCGGCGACTGCAGCGACTGCGGCGCCACCGGCGGCCGGACCTTCTTCATCAGCAGCTTCTTCATCAGCAGCTTCTTCATCGCTGACTTGGTCGCAGGCGCCTGCTGCAGAGGCGCTTGCTGCGGAGGGACCTACCGGGGTGGCGATTAACTTCAGTGGCTTACGCGCCGCGGCCCATGACGACGAACGGTCGCTCGAATCGTCCGCGTCGGACCCGCCATCGGAGGCCACCATTTTGCTGCAGCGTGAGAGAAAAGCGAAATGAAATGAGAGGCCAGTGCTCGTCGAACTTAAACGGAGCGAAAATTACGGAAAAGAAACTTGCTGAAAACTTCGGAATCCAGCACTTCTCCATCGCCCCCGAATTATGTTGCTTTTGGTCTGAAAAGCAACACTTTAACGTCTGTCGTGTTGTCGTTGAAATGTTGTTTGAATGACAGCGCTTAACTTTCGATTCCCAGCAGAAACAAAGGTCAATTTTGGATTCAAACATATTCGCATATTGAATGTGTAACGGGGTTCACTGTACTTAGTGTGCACCACACTAAGTGTCCTACGCTAGTAACAGTGGCGTCCTAGCTTGTGTGTGCCACACTACGTTTGCGGCACTCTGCTATTGGATGTAATTGGAGGACTTATAGCCAATCACGGCCTGGCCCACAAGTGGTTGGTGCCCAGGCCTGCATTGGATAACTTTAGGGTTTTTAGGTTATTCTTTACACTCTAATTATCATACAATAGACACTTCTAGTTTTGCCTAACTATCCACAAGTATCTTCTGTCTGAATACCAAGT
>JAADXR010000781.1:0-10926 GCA_023337935.1 Elongisporangium anandrum | reverse complement strand
GGAGTGACTTGGAGAAGGCAGATTGCGGAATGAGCAAACTGAGCTGCTGCTACTACTGAAGATACCAGCGTGGTCTGGCTCAGTGAGCAAGGGCGAGTGATGAGGACATGAACATCATGCGTGTGTGCAATCGCCCGATCTTGCGGGAAGATAGCAAAGGATTAGACCGTTTTGGCAAGCGCTATAACGTGGCGTCAACGTGGCTCCGGATTATTTGGAACCATATGGATCTCTGCAAGGATTTGCTGTCAATTGAGGGTGGTCGCAATCAATTGTTAACGTAGTTTCTGGGTTTAATCAAGAAATTTGTGTGAGGAACAACAAACTCATTATTCCCGGACCATGATGACAGTGGCTTCGTGCTCAAAAGCGTCTCGTTGAGTCAGATTTGGCGTGATCTTCACTCCATGGATTCATGTTTCTCGCTATAAAGGCGTGAAAACCTGGAAACGGTCACGTGCGTGATGGGATGGACATTCACTCACTCACTTGGGCGACCTCAAAAGTTGAGATGCGGTGCACAGACAGACCGCCGTGTCGTGACGTGCACCACTGCTGCACGGAGCTAATGATGATGAAAAGGCAGATCGCTCTTCAGTTCCAGCTGGTGCGTGTTTCATAAGTTACATGAAAACGACTAGATCGTCATGCGCGTTGGCCTTTTGTCGCCTCATTTCGCATGAGCCCCCTTCGCTTCATTCATCAGGCTACATTAGTAGTATCACAGACTAGTACAGCATACGATAAGGGCCAAGACGACAGAAAAACCGAATCCTTTAGTGCTGCCTGATAGTACTGAGTCTGTAGCTTGTTACCGGCTATGCTTCAGACCGAAGTTGAGAATCCATGGATGTTTCTCAGCTGTCGTTGTTGCTATTTGGTCCAATGTCCAGTGTACCTAAGCCCCTCCTTGTAAGAGGTATGTTTTAGGCGCGACCTAAAATGAAGTGCCTGATGCCTCTCTATAAAATGTAGCTCTTGAAAGGAGGTAGCACAGTGCACATTTGGCCATGGCTGCAGCAGACGAGGAAGCGCTGGGCAGTGGGAGCTCGACCGAGAGCGGACGTGGACTACGAGGCTCTGGGGCTGCTTCCTCCTCTTGACGCTCAGTCTCCAGACGCCCAAGCGCAGGATGAGCTAGCTCCAGACCCCTGCGCAAGTGCAGATGCCAACGCTAAGCACAGCAGCTCAACAGCGAGCGTGGTGAGTACTGACCGGCCTTCGGCATCAATGCTGGAGCCTACCGAAGCGTCTGCATCGGCACACGTTATCAGTGAGCACGTAAGCACGGTGCCCATACCAGCGTCAGCCTCGTTGTCAGCGCCACGGCATCGATCGCCTAAGCGTACGGGCTCCGAGACCCCGTCCAGGTCGCAGGACTCACGTACATTGAGGAACTCGGAGCGATCCAACTCCACCAAGAGCCCCTCCTGCGGCCACTGCCACGCCTCAGTTGAAAGTGCTTCGCGTTCTACAGACCTCCAACGCGTCCAGCGACTGTGCCATTGCTGCAAGATCGCAATCGGAACTATCGAGCGGGACATTATCCAAGGTTTGCGGGGTTTTCAATGGTCTACCTCCGCTTCTGTGCCGCATGCTTTGACCGCAATGGAAGCGAGTTCATGACTCGAGTCCTGAACACGTGGCAGCCAGCCATTGTCAAGTGCTCGGGATGCCGTCAAGTAAAGGAGTTGAAAGACTTCCACAAGCGGCAGCAGATCTCGCGGCCGTGGGAAGAGATGCCGGGCCAGAAGCATTTCTGCTTGACATGCTTGCCAGGGGGATTCGAACGTGACGAGGCCGCCGTTCTGCCTTCGAAGATGAAGTGCGTCGAGTGCAAGCTTCAGAAAGATCGAATCCAGTTCATCCGATCGGTGAGAGAACTCGCCATGAGCTACGACGACTTGGATCAGATCAGGCAATGGGTCAATGACGCCTTATTCGTGTGCGACCATTGCTTATTTCTAGCAGGTCACGCTGCAATACGCCTGCCTTGCTCTAGTTGCAAGCAACTTCTCAAGAGACTAAAGTTCCCACAAGAACAACGAGCTATTGCTGCACGGGAAGATGCGCACCCCAGTCCCTTGGGTCGGAAGCCTACGTAAAAGGTTTGCTACTAACAATTAACCACAAGGCTTCGCTAGATAATGGCACGAAGATACCAAGCAGTAGTGGATAGAAGCAAGACTTGATCCATTCCGCTCGAGAAGCTCCGCAACTGAGGAACACAGAAGTTTTTCCGGATTAAAGGACTCAGGATACAACAAAACGGAAGCAATTGGTTCCAAGCCGCGCAATTCGACCAGAAAAGCGATCTGTAGTCAATGTTGCGCGTCAGTTGACATCGCTTGGCATCCGACCGCGTTCCAACGAGTGCACGAGGTCTGCCATTGCTGCCATACCGCGTTGGGAAACATCAACCACAATATCATCCACACGGACTTTGTTCTTGTGCAGCTTCGCTTCTGCAATCCATGCTATGATCGAAATGGTAGTGAATTCATGGCCAAAGTGAGGACAATGAAGCAACCAGAAGCTTTCACGTGCTCCGGCTGTGGACGAAAAAGAAAACGACATCAATTCCACATACGGCAACAGATCATACGGCCTTGGGAAGAGTTGTTGGGTGAAAAACATTTCTGTTTGACGTGCTTACCAAGCGGGTTCGTGCACTACGAGGATGCAGCGGTGCCGCTGAAGATGAAGTGTACACAATGCTCCAAGGAAAAAGATCGCGATTCATTCGTTCGCTCTATAAAAGAGAAAGCGCTGAGCTCCGATAGCTTCGACCACTTTCGGCAATGGATCAAGGATGTGATGTTTGTTTGCGACGGCTGCATGGTTGTAGCTGCACACGCTGCGCAACGCTTGCATTGTTCCAAGTGCAGGCAGCTACTCTCAAGGTCCATTCCAGCGAGCATGGGCGAGGAAGGAAGACGAAAACCCTGGTCACTTGGGACGCAAACCTATTTACACGTGTTCACGGTGCAAACCAACTCCTCTGGCGAAAAAACGGCAGCGTGAAGATGATTTTCTGAGCGAAGACTTGACGATGTCAAGCATTACGTATCAGTGGAAGAACTACGACCATGAGGCAAGAAGGACACCGAGATCAACAGATCCTTGGAGGGATGACACGCACCGAGATTTTTAACAGGTCCGAGCAGATCAGTGCATCATACGCATACAACACCAGACGATCGACAGGTGAGCATGGTCTCATGAGCGGCTAAGAGCTCCGGTTTGACAAGCCCTTAATATGTATCATTCGAAACATGCGTGGAAGAAAAGGGCTGGGCCGTTGATCTGCACACCAAATGCGCGATGCGATGGTTCCTCAAGCGGCAAATAACTACAGATGACAGAGTGGAAGGCGACAAAACGGAGCGCTTCTATATAATGTTGGACTGGACTCATGAGACTACAATCGCATGCCCTTCGAATGCACAATATCAGTGGCGCATGGATCGCAGGGTACTTTGCTAGCTTCGCTGCATTTAATAGAACAGCCTGGCAATTTGCACAACGCCCTTGGTTCCCTACAAGCTCTCCGAACTGAGCCGGTGCGAGTTGAAGCGCGAACAAGATCGCCTGATTGCGCTTTCTTTCGCCTCCAACCGTTGTGCTCGCCCCGATTGCGATCTTTCTCTTGGAAGTGAACCCATCTCCCTGCTTCCCGTTCTTTGGCTCGCGAGAAGAGCCACGAATCCATACCATCACGTCTTCAGTGAGAAAAAGACCCCTTCAGCTGCGTCCGTTGCAACTGCCTCAAGGTCACGCAGGACGTTCCATATTGGCCATACCGCAATCAAGTCAAACAACTCATGTCTCTCTAGCACGAGCACCACCGCCACAAGACTGCTTACAGTATACCGTATGCAGAGGAAACCACCTTGCGGATGAGCTCATAAACCAGGATCTCATTTATTGATCCCCCTCTTCCTCCCACAGAGGGAAAAGAACAAGATCCAAGAGATCATAGACCGCAGCACAGGCCTTCAGTTCTTCGCCTGCGCCTGCACATTGCGACAATCGCAACGCAAGTGGCAGCATTCCAGCATCGCCACCATCGCATTGGGTTTCGCGTGTTTGAAGGTCAGGAAACGGCAAAAACGGTATTTTTAGCGTGTGCCGCTGGCAGCTTCAACGGCCACAGTTCAGCTGTGGGAGCTCAAGCCACTGCACTTGACAGAACGCACTTGTCCCACGGTCTTAAATATCGCTATCACAGTACATGTACCCTCTCGGAGCCAGCGACCACGCACACTTTCTTGCAATCTGTATAGACGTAAACGTTCCACCCAGTTGACATCTACTGAATTACGTGAACTCTGTCCGATGTGGTCCACCCCATTTAAAACATGTCGCATCGATCGATCGGAGCCCTTTGGACAGTGGGCTTCACAACCGAATAGGACGGCTTGACGACCATGGCCGACGTCTCCGCGTTGGACTCGCGTGCGCAGGAGCCGCCGCCACCGTCGCTGATGCTGCAGGCCTCGGGCCGCTCGCGCTCCGACCAGACGCTGGCGGCCTCCTCCAGCGAGGCCGAGACCGACGACACGAGCACCACGGGGGCGCTGCCGCACGCCCGCTCGTCGCCCACGCTCTCGCTCCTGGAGCTCGAAGACGTCGGGAACGACGCGCACAAGCACGTGTGCAACAGCACGCGCGCGTCCATCACCCACAAGCGCAACTATGTCATCGACGACCAGCATTTCAAGCTCAGTGAGCAGCAGCAGCAGGAGAACGAACGCACAGCGCAGGAAGCGGAGGTTATGCTGGCTGAAGCGTCGGCAGAGAACGAGAAGGAGGCTCTTGAGAAAGCACAACAGGCCGTGAAGGTCCCCACGACGCCTGTAAGGGGCATCGTGCGCAGCAACAGCGAGGGAGACGCCTCGAACCAGACGACAGACGCGAACCCGGTCATCTCGGCGTTGGAATCGGCGCCTCCTTCTGTGCCGCTGGACAAGCGCTCGACGTCGCTACGAGGGAAAGAGATCAACAGAGACAGCAGTCTGCGTATCTTTTTCCCAACGGACGATCTGGCTCTGCGCGCCATCCTGTCGCCTCCGAACACGCGCTCGGCGTCGGCGTCAGTGCTCAGTCGAAACTCTTCGACGGCAGAAGCGCCGTCGGATCGTGCGGCCCCCAGTGGAGGAGGTGGAGGCATCAACAACTTCCTCGAGCAGAGCGCCAAGCTGTTCATGCGCGGCGTGACCGGTGGCGCCGTCGGAGGAGGCAGCGCTAGCAGCAACAATGGCGGCGGCGCCAATGCCAAGCCGCCGTCGGGCTCCATGGTCGAAGAAGATCTCGTCAAGGTCAACAACAGCGTCGTGGTCATGCACTCGAATCTGCCGCCGCCGCCGTTTGCAAACATGTTTTCCTGCGAGAACTGTCATGAAGATATCGGCACGCTGCTCAGTAAAGGACGCCACCATTGCCGCAATTGCGGCGGCTCGTTCTGCGCCGAGTGCTCGCAAAAGACCGCGATCGTGCCGTTCCAGATCTATCTGGGCCGTGGAGAGCAGCGCGTGTGCGATGGCTGCTTCCATCGCATCCAGGAATTCCACGACCAGACCGAGTCCACGAGTGTGACCTGGAGCGGCCTGCATCCGCCGAGCGATGAGACTTTCATCAAAACCTTTGATCTGCCGGAGACGGAGCGGCCTGTGACCGTATTCAACTGCTCGTTCTTCCAGGATTTCTCGCCGCTGTATGGCCATCTCTTTCTCACGCGAGAGCACCTGTGTTTCCAGGGCTACAAGAACGGGAAAACCATCAAATTGGCCTACGCGCGCATCGAGTCGCTCATCAAGCCGTCGTTCTACTACATCAATGGGCTCCAAGTCAAGACCATTGAAAACGAAAAGCTCTTCTTTGTGGAGTTCAACGGACTGCGGGACCTCTGCTTTCTGCGTATGGATCAACTCATCCGAGCGTACCAAGAAGGACGCAAGCAGTTCATGAAACTCAGTGCAGATGATCTCGTGCAGCAGGCTCGCGTACGTCGCCAGTCCTACAAAATCATGGAGGAGCGTGTCGCTTCTGGACGTCGCAAGAGCCCGGTTCCACTGCTTGACCAAGTGAAGGGACTTGAAAAGGCCATGTCTCTGGCTAATGTGTCGTCCATGGGCTATATGGATTTGGATGAGCAGGAGGAAGACGAAGACGAGGAGGAGGAGGAGGATGAAGAAGATGACAGCGACGACCGCAAATCGACTCACAGCGAGGAAGAGCTTTTTCAGCCACTGCCGCCTGATGCTCCGCTATCCAAGATGAGCATCCTGTTGGATTGTGATTTGCATGCCGATATCAAAGTGGTGTTTGATTTGCTCTGGAATGATGGCATGGGCCAGCAATTCCTATACAAGTCAATGGATAAGCTGCGCGATATTGACATTAACATCGACACGTGGCAGGCCATGCCTCCTGCACCAGCCGATGAAGAGATCTCCAAGGGGTTTGTTATCGCGAAAGAAACCGATTACTCGCTCTATCGGTACTTGACTTACAGCCACCCGCCCAAGGTCTCGTTTCCAGGACTCCCGCCATATGCTGCTTGCCGCAAAACGCAGCGATTCCGCGTGGAGAAAGCGAACCGAGCCGATGGATCACCCACTAGCTCGGGTGATAAATGGGATCGCTTTATTATCTCGGAAATGTCACGCATGAGCAAGATTCCATTCAGCGACTACTTTGAGATCGAGACGCGATGGGTGTTTTCACGCGATGGCAAGAACTTTTGCCACGTTCAGGCCGGTCTTGTCGTTCATTTCCTCAAGTCGACGTGGTTTAAATCGCAGATTAACTCTTCCACCTTATCCGAGTGCAAGGACGTCTTTGAGGCCTGGGCGGCAGACGCAATGGGTCATCTGAAGGTTCACGACAGTAGCACGCAGCGCGTGCCACGATCACGAACGACCAAGCGCAAGTCTTTGAAGAACTCTGGAGCAGAAGAGACTGTTGAAACAGATGCCTACATATCAGCACAAGAAGAAACAGACACGGTCGAAAGCACTCGCAAGACACAGGCTTCGTCATCTGAATCACACGTGGTGCCAGCTACTTCACCGTCTGTTGTGCCAATCAAACCGACGGTTCCATCAGTATCAGTGCCGCCTAGAGGGATCCCGGGATCTTTCGTTCTCACGGATTTGTCGTCTTACGTGCAGTGGCTTCTCCTGGTGCTCGTACTCTACTGTCTGCTGGTGATTCGCTCACAGCAGACCCAGCTACAGCAACTCACCGCGACAACGTCACTTATGCTGGAAAAGCTTCAGGACCGCGTGTCTTCATCTGCTGCGGCTGCGTCCTCGCTCGCAACTCCCGCAATGGTCGTTCAAGAAGTCTGTCAACAGAGCTCCCTTCTCGACAGCTCGCTGGAGACGCTCCGCCAAGTGCTCAAGGCTGCATGCAACCAATAAGTTTAAGCCAACGAAATTAATTCATGCTCTCATTATTATTATGCATCGACTTCTTGTCATCGCTTTCATTTCTTTCAGAAAAGCAATAAAAGCTCCAAACGGATCAGAACTCTCTCCATTTCTCTTGACATTGATCACTTGTAATACTGCTCTCGTGAATATCGCTCAAAATCTCTGCCTTCTTGTTCACAGTGATTAAAACTGTAATTTCTTGATCGTTGATACTCTCGCCCATGTTCGTCACATTGGCGTGGGCTCGCTCTTCTTGCATTCGACAGATCATCTCTGATGTAAGCGCCTGCATGGAGTGATCGTCTGGGCCCGTCAGACGAGAACTCTGCATTGTGCAATCGATCACGCGGTTCATACTCAGATTTCAATCCTCTGGATGTGTCAAAATCATCATACGTGCGATGATACGAAGATCGTGGTG
Organism: Elongisporangium anandrum; assembly: GCA_023337935.1. Lineage (NCBI taxonomy): Eukaryota > Oomycota > Peronosporomycetes > Pythiales > Pythiaceae > Elongisporangium > Elongisporangium anandrum. The sequence goes on along the minus strand of JAADXR010000781.1, from coordinate 3,066 downwards.
ACTTCTTCGATGTGTAGTATTCAGTATCAGCATAGCCCCAGCTGTGACCTGAATCTCTTGGCAAATTCGCTCCATCATCTTCATAATCTTCGCGCTTACGCTTCAGCTGTAATTCTTCCGATCTGCAACTTGAGCAGGTGTAAACAGGCTTTCGCCCCAAGTGGCCAGGATTTTCGCCTTCCTGTTGCGCCCATAATCGTTGGAATGAGGGGAATTTTATCCTTGCGAGTAGCAGCTTGCACTTAGAGCAAGTCAAACGTTGAGCAGCTTGTGCTGCTATAAGCATGCAGTTGTTGCACACAAACAATCCGTCATCAACCCATTTCTGAAACTGGTCCATGTCATCGGAGCTCATCGCATGCTCCTTCAGCGATCGAATGAACGATTTGCGATCATTCTCGTTGTCGCACTTGGCGCACTTGAGTCTCTTCGGCACAATTTCGTCCTCGTCATTCTCGAACCCGCTTGGCAAGCACGTCAGGCAAAAGTGCTTCTGGCCCAGCATCTCCCAAGGTCGAATGATCTGCTGACGCTTATGAAACCCATTCCGCGGTAATTTCACGTGGCATCCCGAGCACCTGGCGGCTTCATGATCCGCACATTGGCCATGAACTCACTGCCGTTTCTGTCAAAGCAGGGAGAACAGAAGCGGAGCTGCACGTAAGCGACTTGCGGGTGGACAATGTTGCGCTTAATATGTCCAAACGTGACCTTGCAGCAATGGCAGAGCCGGTGCACTCGTTGAAAAGCCGTTGGATGCGAAATCATGTCTACCAACGCGCAACAGTGGCTACAAATAGTGTCTTTTTTTTTTACTGGTTTGAAAGGATGACATGTGTTTCCACTTTGCTGGTGTCCCTTAAAGTGCGCGGTGACTGGTCTGTTCGTTCCGATGTCATGTCATCTTTTAGAAATTCAACGCCCTTGAACTTCAGCATCCCTTCTTCTGGCTTGCAATCCAAGCAAATATAATCAGGTTTGCGTCCCAAGTGACCGGGATTCGCGTTTTCGTTCCTTGCAATTGCCCGTTGGTTGGCAGAATACTTTTGCGTCCTTGAAAGCAGTCGATTGCATTGAGAGCAAGGCAGGCGCTGCGCCGCGTGGGCTGCACACAACGTGCAGCACTCGCAAATAAACAGCCCCTCCTTCACCCACTGCCGGAACTGGCTCAAGCCGTTGCAGCTCAGCGCTTGCTCTTTCAGTGACCGGATGAATGAATTGCGATCTTTCTCCTTGTGGCACTTAACGCACTTCATCTTACGGGGCACAATGGCGTCCTCATCGCGCTCGAATCCGCTTGGTAAGCACACTAAACAGAAATGCTTCTGGCCCAGCAGCTCCTCCCAAGGCCGTAGGATCTGCTGGCGCTTGTGGAATCCATGTCTTGGCTTTACTAGACAGCATCCCGAGCACTTGACGACTGCTGCTGGCTTCAACGTGCGGACTTGGGCCATGAACTCGCGTCCGTTCCGTTCAAAGCAGGAGAAACAGAAGTGGAGGTGCACCATCGCATAGTCCGTGTGAATAATGTCCCGCCTCACATGGCCAATCGCGCTTTTGCAGCAATGGCAGAGGCGATGCACGCGTTGGAATGCTGTCGGCCGCAAAACCACAGAGGTCGATGCGCGACAGTGGCTGCATGTTGAGCTCCTGGCGGACGCTGCCGTCTCGGTGTTGCCGCTAAAAGTATCTGAATCAAACGGGGTCTCGGTACCTGTTCGCTCAGGCAACAGCCACCGTGGCGAAGTCGATATGGCGTCCAGTGTACTTCGCTGTTCGGTGATGACTTGGCTCGCTTCTAGCGGCTGAGGAGAATCATCGGGCCTTGAAGCAATCGTTGCGCTTCCGACGGCTGGACCAATGGCATTTGCACGTGTGGAGCGATCCAAAGCCACTATGTCCTGCGTCTGGGCTACGGTTGGCTGAGTGGCAGGAGGAGGAGGGAGTACAAGCGCCCTGTAGTCCACGTCCTCATAGTATTCGCTCTCGGTCGAGCTGCCACTGTCAGCTTCCTCATCTTCCACGACCATGGCTTTATGCCTTTTACTGTGACACCTCCGTCTAGGAGCTACATTTTAGGTGTGGGGCGGCTAAAATGTACCTCTTGAAAAGAGGGTTCTAGGTAATGCTGGTATAGAACCAAATAGCAAAATTGAGGCGGTTTGATTCAGTCAACAATATAACTTATTACGATTTAACACTTGGCGACATCCTGAACGTCGCTACTGAAATACTGTAATCGGGCGACAAATTCTCCACTGAAACTCTAGAAATTAAGCTTGAAGGTTCACATTTGGCCATGATGATGACCGAAATCGTTCTTGGCATTAGACCAAAAGTGGTTCGAATGCAACTCACTACATGATGAGAGCAAGTCCAACGCCCATGATGGCATCCACGCATTTATGATTTATGAAACACGCACCAGCTGGAAATGGGGACCGGGTTGCTATTACTCCAAGGTTAGTACAGTACTCCAGTGGGATCACGCAATGATGATGATAGACCCAGATCGTCACGACGTGAAAACCGCCCGCATCTCAAGCGATTTGGCTGAGATGCGACCACCAAAGCAAGTGTCGTCAGGTGAATGCACTGCCCATCACGTGCAAGAGTCCTTTGCAAACGGAGGAGCCAGCACGAGAGTTAATACAATACCAAGTAGGCATATCATTGAGAGCTTATGACGCATCCCAGTGATTTAGTGAAGCCAGCAGCGCAATGTCAATTGTAGTGTACAGCAGCAATCACTAGCTAGCGAAAGCATCTCAGAGAAGATTAACAGCCAAATTAACAGTTAGTGCAGTCCGATTGAGTGCAAATCCTTATGGCGCCGCATATGGTTTCAAATCATCCGGAGTCACGTTGGCGCCACGTTACAGTAATGCAGCACAAGCCGGTCGAATCCTTTGCTATCTTCTACCCAGATCGGGCGATTGCACACACGCATGATGTTCATGTCCTCATCACTCGCCCTTGCTCACTGAGCCAGACCACGCTGGTATCTTCAGTAGTAGCAGCAGCTCAGTTTGCTCATTCCGCAATCTGCCTTCTCCAAGTCACTCC
>JAADXR010000780.1:0-11078 GCA_023337935.1 Elongisporangium anandrum | reverse complement strand
TGGGAAGCGGACGGCTATCCGAGAATTCTCGGTAAAGCTGGCATGTGCGCGCACAGCCTCCTCAGGTCCTCGACCTGAGGTACTGAAGCTGGCTGTGACGCCATATGCAGGAGAAGGAGAACCCCTTCTCCGATGGTTGACGGAGCTCTCAGTCGCGATCGATGCACGAGGCATCGACGTTGAGAAGCTCAAGGTGGCGTTCGCCATGTCCGCTTTAAGCGGGCGCGCGCGTGCTTGGGCCTACGGCTGCAAGCTTTCTGAGAAGAATTGCTTCTCAACGTTCGCGGAATTCGAGACAGAGCTCAAACAGACGTTTGAGCCACCACAGTCTCAATTCCGTGCACGAGCGCAATTTCTTTCCTTGCGTCAAGGAAAGATGGATATACATACGTATATCCAACATGCACGATTCCACGTCGGTTCGTTCGTCGAGAATCCACTTGCGTCGGCGACGCAAGTTGTTATCTTCATGACAGGGCTGCGTGACGGCCCTGTCAAGACGCACCTGTTCAGGGAACAGCCTGCTACGCTTGAAGCTGCGCGTGAAATGGCCACGCAGGTCGACTTCAGCGTGCAGCATGTGCGCATGTAGGCGTCCGAGCCACTCGCTCGGGCTAGCAGAATGAATCATTCTGCTCCTGCTGGTCCAGAACCCATGGACTTTTCTCGCATGGAGAGCTCGGCCGGACGGCCGAGCAACCAATGGAGGAGATGGGACTCCTCGTCGCGGCCGTTCAACGCTCGGCCGCGCACTTGCAACAGATGCAAGAAGGAAGGCCACTTCGCCTTCGAATGCATGGCATCGATGCCAGTATCTCGCCAGAGGCCTATGAACGCCGACTCCCGGAGTCAGCAGGGCTCGCGAGTTAAAAAAAACTCGAGAAACCAGTAGGTGCGGGGCGCCCTACTGGCACGAAGGTCGAGGGTGTTGTCGTGGGACACATCTCGACAGTTGCCCCCAACGAGAGTCTCTCTCGTTGTTCCACGCCTGGTAATGCGCCACTCATTACCTTGGATCTCTACACGCAGAAGCAGAGGCAGCCTCTGCGTGCGCTCGTAGACACGGGTGCCTCGAAAAATTTAGCGCACAGTCTACGCAAGATGGTTTATGAGGAGCGGTACGCCCCTCAAGTGAAGCTCTCTGTCCGCCTCGCGACAGGTGCAAGTGTGACGATCGATAAGCGGATCGTCACTGTTAAGTACTCGATCAACAATCAAGACCTCGAAGACGATTTCATCGTCATCGATTTGGATGAGAAGTTTGATCTCATCCTTGGGATGCCATGGATCGTCAAGACCGATCCGACGATCGACTGGAAGAGTCGATCTGTCAAGATACATCCAATAAGGGGAGATGAGGAAGAAGAGCCGAGCACTAGATCGATGCCGTACACATCGAGTGAGCTCGCGCAAGTTGCAACAGAGAGCGATGGCCCTGTTAGTAGCTTGCGCTCCAGTGTGTCGGTGATGAAGCTATCGACGCGCATAAGGCCGTCGACATGGGCCACCTCCAGAAGTACGGAGGTGATGAGGAACCGGTGCGTTCCGCGATCAACGCAGTTGATCGTTCGCGAGGTGTGTCTCCACACACCGTGGGTACCGAGACGATAAGCGTCTTGGTTCAGACTGAGATTGGGGTCGCCACCCAATCCATTCAAGTTGAATCGCCGCTTTCGAGTGCCCCGGAGATTCTGGACTTGCCGTCCATGAAGCTTGACCGCTTCCTCAAGGAGTTACTCGACGACAAGATCGAGCAAGTGTGTATCATCACTCCAAGTGATGATGTCGCTGACATCAGGTCAGCTATCGCGCAGAGTGGAGACTCTGTGCAAGAAGAAGTCCCTGACGACAAGTCGAGGATCGAACGCTTTGAAGCTCAAGGCTGGAAATCCCTCAAGAACTCGCCGTTCTATGAGGTGTTACGGAAATACGAGGATGTATTTCCTGAAGAAGATCCTTGTGAGTTACCTCACGACAAAGGGACACAGCACGAGATTGATCTCGTGCCGGGCATAAAGTATTGTGTTACTCGGCAGTGGCCACTGCCGCGACCAAGTCAAAGCAATTGACGAATTCTTTGAAGCTCGCTTCAAAGCAGGCCATGTCCGTGAGTCGACATCGCCTCACAGCAGCCCCACTTTCTGTGTGAAGAAAGCCACTGGGGGTTGGCGCATTGTACATGCGTACAACAAGTTGAACTCTGCGACCATCCCGGCGCAGACACCCATCCCAAGGAAGGACGTCATCATTGACGGCATGGGAGGAAGTACTATGTTTAGTACTATGGACATGAGAGATGGTTTCTACCAAATCCTCATGCGCGAGAGGGATATCCCTCTCACGGCTGTGAGTACCCGAAGTGGTATCCTTTGGGAATGGCTTGTGACACAAGGGCTGATGAATGCACCAGCCACCTTCAACAGATGCGTCTCGCATCTGTTACGCCCAGTGCGCGAGTTCGCGCCAAGCTACTTCGACGATGTGTACGTCCACAGTCGCGCCGAGCGCGACAAGACCGACATCGAAGTCCATCGAGAGCATCTCGATAGAGTACTGGCGCTTATGCGGAAGCATAAGCTATATGCCAACTTGAAGAAGTCCATCTTCGGGGCACCCGAGATTCCCGTTCTCGGCTGCTTCGTCGGCAAGAACGGTGTCCGCCCTGATCCGGAGAAGATCAAGACTATCACGTCTTGGCCGACACCAACGTCAGGAGCTCCTTGCCATGAAATACGCACTGGCTAAGTTCAGAGTTTATCTCTTGGGCGACAAACCCTTCGTGGTCTATACCGACCACGCCTCACTGCGGACAGCAGTGAACTCGCCCCACCTCTCACTGAGAATGGCTCGGTGGCTATCGTTCTTCGCGGAATACAACTCCGCGTCGAGTATAAGCCTGGCCGGCTTAACGTGATAGCGGACGCGCTATCGCGGCGTCCTGACTACGAAGCGTCAAGTGATTTGCGCGCTGCTTGGTTTAGCAGCTTACCCTCCTCGACTTTGATCGAGGACATCCAGGACGCGTATGAGCTTGACGAGGATGTCAAGCATCTCCTCAAGCACCTTTCGGATCCTAATCCGAAAGCACTGCCTGCCCATCTGCGAGCGCGGTCGTCAATATAAATCATGTGGACAATTATCGGGCGATTATGGGAAATTTCCCCCGGTTGGGTAATTCTCGTTTTATTCTATGAATCTTCGGTAACAAATGATTCTCGTCAATCAACGGATAGTCCTATTGCGTACGGGAGCTCATTCTAGCTTTGGTCGATTCGAGCCCAATAATATACGAATGCCGCCCACACAAAAAACTACTGCCGGGATGTAACGGGGCGTATCCCCGTTGCATTATCAGACGCACTTCGTGCACACATTCCATTTGTAGGTAGGGTTTTATTACATAGTTACATAAGTAGGTAGGGTTTTAGCACACGCCAGGTACAGCCGGCGTGTGCCGCGTGTCGCTCATTAATTGGATGAAATTTGGGACGCAGCCCAAATTTCAACCAATCAGAGTAGAGCTTTATATTTCAGATATATATCAAATCAGAGTTAATTTTTCCCGCTTCCTCATAGCCGCTTACGTGTAAGCAAGTAACGGCGCACTTGGTGCGGATTTTGACCAGCAGGATAAGCCCAGAAAAAAATGCAACCTCGAAGCAGCCGATACAAGCGATGAAGTCAAAGCAACCAGTAGTCAAGAAGCACCCGTCAAATTCGCGCAAGATTACAGCCTCTCCAGGTGCTGTAAGCAAAAGCTCCGCTGCTCTCGACCAGTTACCGGCGGTTCCAGAATCTATCGATCTCGGATATCAACAAACCACGACTTCCCCGGACCTTGACCTATCATACAAGACAGTGCTGAACACGAGTGATGATATATCTGCGGATCCAGCGGGTGTGACACCATCCATCACCCAAGTGCAAAGACCCCCATTTGATCTTACCCACGATTCTATGGATGTACCAGCCACGTCGACCTCAGCTATCGTTATCTGCACAAACATGGGGGTTGTTGATGATGACCAAGCTGTTGTCAATTCTCAAATCGATTCACAGGATCCACGTGCTTCAAGCGATGAAATCATACCAGTGTTGTCGATCAAGGATCTCCACCCACAAGTAAAAACGCCCTGGGCGCTTCGTGCTCGCGTTATTGCCAAAGGTCCAATTCGACAATGGGAAAATCATAGAGGGGCTAAAACTCTTTGAGGCACATCTTGTAGACTCCGACGGCGGATCGAATTCGCGCGATGATGTTCAATGAAAGTGTCACCAAGTTTTACGAAATATTGGAGGCCGGATCTGCGTTTTACTTCTCTGGTGGTACTGTCAAGTATGCCAATCGTGCATTTTCACCAGACAATGTGCTTTACGATATAGTTTTTGACACCAAATCGAGTATCCACATCATTGCTTCTGACGATGTGAAGACCCAAGCTGGAATTATTCAATATTCATCTGTGGCTGAATTGCGTGATGTGGATCATCAATCCATGGTTACTATATTTGGAATATTCATTTACGTTGGTGCAGCCAAGCACATCACCATGGCAAAGGGTAAATAATTACTCAAGCGAGAAATCGTCATTGCTGATGATTCGAACACGAAGGTTCTGTGCACCATGTGGGGTCAACCTGCATGCGAAGATATCTCATCGTGTAAAGATCATGCATTGTTGATCCAAAATGCGCAGATCTCCGATTACCAAGGCTGTCGTTCTGTGGATATTGACATGAGCACTTCGTTAATGCATGACCCTGCTGTTCCGCGCACAGACACACTTCGAGAATGGTTCACTGAGCTTTCGGCCGACCATATATTCCTTGCTCTATATATTTAGGTTCTCTGGTTGCTCCTGATAACTCAATTATATACTCATTGATTTGATACTGTGACTTCTCATGGCAGAATATACCATAGATAGTCGTCGTGCTATGTGCTCATCGACGAGACCTCGCCAGTTACACGCGGAGCTGACGTCAGTCGGATCAAAACATATCCTTTGCAGTACAGTTCAATATTAGAAGCCGAGAGATCATGATCAAGCCGACGAATTGCTTCTGTTCCTACCGATTTGCATACGAATGCAGCCAAATTCTGCAGCTGGTGTGCTGGTGTTATTTTAAAGTCATCGATCGTTAGACATAGATAGATGTAATCAGACCGGGTATACGTGTGTGTCACTTAGTATGCAGAGATTACAGCAAATTCTTAGCTTTTCCTATTATATTTCTTTTCTTTTGTGGAGATGGATCCTGGTCTCTGTGTTTGAGGTCTGGTTACCACCATTGTTCGATTTATCGGGTCGCGTTCACCATTGCAGTGATTTATATCTACAAAAATCATGGAACTGTTGACGAGTATAGCTGTCGTCGCTCGTTCTGTTGTACCTTGGCGTCTTGTCGAGATGGTGTCGATGCTGGTCGATCCGTTTCTCGATCCGTCGTTTAGTGCCACGCTAAAGAGTGCTGTTCTTCGCCGAGACAATCGCCTTATACGACGGATCGCACAGGTGAATTCTGCAAGTCAAACCGATATACTGATCCGTTCTGAGGATTTCAACACTGCTCTTGTTATTGCAGTGAAGTCTGCAATGTCATGCTACTCGATTCTTTGGGATATTCTCTTCCAAGAATAAACGCTGTGAATTCGGCACGCAATGGGCATTTAGACGTGCTCATTTGGCTTCACATCCACAACGGTATTTTCACGGATTTCGCATCTATGAACGGTCATCTTCATATCGTCAAATGGCACCACACCAATCGACGTGAGGGGTGTAAAAGAAACGCGATAAAATATGCTGCTCGTCATGGACATCTGGAAGTGGCTAAATGGCTCGCGGCTAATCGCAGTGAGCAGTGCCCGACGAACGCACTTTTGAATGCATTGCACGGTGGCCACGTTCCAACCGTGAAATGGCTGTATACAAACATTCAGCAACATTGGGCAGGGAACGTTCTTGATTTCGCTGCTCGGAATGCATCTCTTCCTTTTTTCTGTTGGCTAAATGATAGATTCCCAACCCGATGTACTACTGCTGCAATGGACAACGCTGCAAAAGGGGGAAATGTTGACATTTTCCATTGGCTTCACTCGAATCGACGTGAAGGGTGCACCACGTCGGCTATGAATGCTTTCGCAGCACAAGGAAATCTTCACATGGTCGAGTGGCTCCACAGAAATAGAAGTGAAGGTTGCTCTACTGCTGCTATGGATGTAGCCGCTAGACGCGGTCATCTCCATGTTGTCCAGTGGTTACACGCCAATCGCAACGAAGGGTGTACTGCGCTCGCGATGGATCATGCGGCGGCCCATGGTCACATTCGCATTGTTCAATGGCTTCACACTAACAGACGCAAAGGTTGTACAAACAAGGCTATGGACCTCGCAGCGCTCAATGGCCATATCGGCACAGTCGAATGGCTTCATATCAATCGGCCCGAAGGTTGCACAGAGGCGGAAGATGGATAATGCATCTTCAGGTGGTCATTTTGGAGTTCTCATATTCCTTCATAAGCACCGCTCCGAAGGGTGTTCTGCGAAGGCATCTATACGAGCTGCCGATTTTGGACGACTGGAAATATTGCAATGGCTCCGATTGTACTATCCTCATCGTTTTGACATAAAGGCAGTAAAATCGCACGCATCCTCTCACGGGTGGCTTACATATTTAGTTCATGATCTATGCAATATATGAACGCATATGATGCTAAAGTCCCGGCCAATATTATACGGACGGTCAATTTTTGGCTGTAACTTTTGATCTACTGGGAGTTAGCCAACGCTGTTTAGATATTTTTGTCCAATAGGAATGCTCTTTAGAAGGTTCCAGAAGCGAGAGGGTGAAGCACAACAGAGCAACGCGCGCTCCCATACAAATTCTATTTTTGTCACCTGGCCAAATTTGTACGGACACTCCAGTATACTTTATTCAATATTAAAAGAGTGTTTGTAATAGGAATGCATGCTATTAGCTGGTCTTTTTTCCCATACGCTTGAGCACCTCCGTGCATCGGTTTGGCATTGACGCGATGAGACTTGTGAGTGTTGACTCGTCAATCGTGTCCCACGCAGCCATGATAGCCTCTTCCAGCTCACCAATGGTGTTGTACTGTTTGCCGTTGTAGTAGACCTTGTAGGCAAGCACAGCCCACAAGTTCTAGATCAGATTAAGATCTGGGGATCTTGCAGGCCAGTCCATCACACTAATGGACCATTCCTCCAGGAACGCAGCTGTCGTATTTCACCGGCAGAATTTTCCAATCGAGTGGAACTGCGAGTCGCCAGACGTAGAGACCTCAGCAATAGCTGCCTCTACCGGCTTCGTTCGTCGCTCGACGGGTTGAAAGGTAGTCGCTTCACGTGCCTCTCCCCAACACTGGGATCTAACGGCACGGTCGATCCAGACGGAGATACTTCGAATCCGCTGGAATCTGGGTATGCCTTCTTGCAGGGACTGTGATTCCCTTGCCCACAAACACGCGTACAGGCGAAGAACTTGACCTGTAGACGCTTGATGCTCGCCTCTTGAGCCTTCACGCTGCGATCCGCGGCGTGGAATCCTTTACTTCGAGCGGGATCTGACCCAGCGCTCTGAGATTCCTTGAAATGAGGCAGGAGCTAGAGCTCAACTGACCTCGCCTTGACTTGATTTAACGTGCCTTACGTTCCGGGCACGGGTGATGTAATTGCTTGAGCTGACACAAAGGTCCTAAGACCACTTTGCTTCCGGAGACTTGCGTAGAAGAGAGCAAATTGACAACTGGTTTAGTTTAAGCCTTTCTATTCACTCATTCCTATCGTCTAATCGTGTTCTGTCCTCCCATCTTACGTCGTTACTGAACTGATCTGGGTACATTATATCTTCGGTCATCTTCTTGCGAGTCCCAGAGATCCCCAGATTCCAGATTCCTGCTCAGAAGCTCAGATTCCCAGATCCTAGAGTCTGACGCCAAGATCATGACTCCAGATCCCAGGATCACAGTCGCAGCTTCGGATTCCCAGATCCCAGAGTTAAGATTCAGATCCGGATCCGAGGCCAAGATCCTCGCCGGCTCAGATCCCCAGATCCCAGAGTTGATATTCTGGTTCGGATATGGATCTAAGCTCAGATTCTGCCATTTGATCTAGATTCAGATTCCGGGGATCCTGATTTCGCATCCGGATCTGGGAATAGACGTTCCTTGGTCGACAGGAGCATAACTCGACGCCGCTTCTAGCCATAAGGGTATAGATCCTTATAGAGGATCTGAAGGGACAGGGAATCTGGGAGGAAAGTATTGGTCTGCTGGATCTGGCTGTCGACGTGTCACTCGTCACCGGCTGGGGTTGGGATCTGCCGTGGTACTTGCTGACACGCTTCGTCGGCCGTGTCGCAGATCCCTGCTTCTCACGTGCGCCCCTGTCCCAGATCCTTGGAGGTCAAATCTCGCCATCACTTTACCACACAGCAGTCTCCCTAGACCTATGAATGCTGGCGTTATCCTGATGGAAAACGAACTCAGTGCCATAATGCAGTTGTGCAAAAGGAAGAAGAAATTCAGATAGTGTATAGATGTAGTTAGACGATGCCTGTCTACCTTTCAATACAGCTAGCTGACTCTTTCCTTTACTTCCGAACGCACCCCACACCATAACAGAGCCGCCGCCCTGCTGTCGCTTCACATACTCTCGTGAATCGCGACGTAGGTCCCGCCAGTCGAACTTACAGCCATCAGGGCCATCGAGGTTGAATTTTTTTTCATCAGAGAAAATGATTTCATTCCAGTTGGCCCTGACCATGGTTTCAGCCCACGCAACGCGCGCTTCCATGTGCCTGTCTGTCAGGGCAAGCGTTTGCTCCATTTTAGTGTAGACAGGGAAGTCTACACCAGAAATGAGCAGACGGATGCCACGGGCAGAGCGCTCGCTGTCGGTGCGGGCCTTTAGCTGCGTCGACGAGAAGTCTCCAGTCGCCGCGAGGCGGACGAGACGGCGCACCTCCTGGTCAGTGAAGAGGGAAGGGCGGCCAACTTTCTTCTTCTTCTTGGGCGCTGGCGGCTTGAGGCACCGACTCACGCAGTCCTTGGAGCGGCCCACGCGTCGCGCGATTTCTCGGACGTCGATGCCTGCTTCGTGCACGCCAACGATGCGCCCGCATTCGTGGTCGGTGAGAGAGGGGCCGCGGCCCATATCAAAATGACTGATTTGGACCATACATTCCAATTACAAACACTCTTTTAATATTGAATAAAGTATACTGGAGTGTCCGTATAAATTTGGCCAGGTGACAAAAATAGAATTTGTATGGGAGCGCGCGTTGCTCTGTTGTGCTTCACCCTCTCGCTTCTGGAACCTCTAAAGAGCATTCCTATTGGCCAAAAATATCTAAACAGCGTTGGCTAACTCCCAGTGGATCAAAAGTTACAGCTAAAAATTGACCGTCCGTATAATATTGGCCGGGACTTTAATATGAATCCCGCATATTTGCTTCCTGTATGTATCTGGTATATGATATGAAATGCGTTGAATTGACTCTGATCCGTCATTCTACGGCGATCAACCATCATGAGAAGATATTCTTTCGCGATGTGGCATGCCAAATATTGAAGACACAATGCCACTGAGCACGTAAACGTCGTTTCGAATATATATCCTTTAAATAATGCATGGATGCTGATGTAATACTTGAGGTAAACCAGAATAAACGAAACAGGCAGAAAGAATGAATCTGGCTATCATTAGTGGACCAGAAGAAGCCGTTATGGCCTCTGAAATCTCCTGGGGTCAGATCGTCAATATCTCTCTTCTCGTGTGCTTTTATGATTCGAAAACTCAGTGCTCGCTGGCAGCGAGACATGTTTCATCCGGAGTCGTACTCACCAGAACCATAGCGGGTAATATTGCCCTCGGGCATCCTTGCGCAAGCAGCGAGGACGTGATCGACGTCACGAAAAGGCAACACATTTGACTTTATCAATATATTTCATGTTTTTATGTATACCAACGCTGGCGACTAAGGATCCCAGGTTCTGGTGCCTGGAAATAACACATTGCGATTGACAGAGCGAATGTTAGAGACCCGGACGTGTTTCTGCCAAATGATGCCACTAGTGGTCTGGATAAAAGCGTAGTTTGTGCTGGCTTCTCAGGACAATTTGCGCCATTTGGGGCGACGCAATACACACCATGATCGGCGAGGCGCACTGCCTTTCAACGATCCATCACACAAACTGTGCCACTGTGGCAAGCGACGGTGAGATTGTAGAGCAGGAGTCCGGTTGATCGCGGTTGACTACTCTGTATCAGATCTATTTTTCAATTGTTACTTTTTAGCGCGAAAGTGCTTTGTGGTTCTTTTCTACCACAATCCCGTCATCTTGGAGTTGGCAGACAATGGATTGGCTCAATGCCTGTGATGAGGTCACGGGGGAAGGCAATTTTGCACGGTTGTGCAAGCTCGCGCGCAAGGCGAATCATGATGCTTCTTGAGACGAATTATATTCGAGACCAACGGCAGCATGGTTTAATGGGGAACCGAGTACGTAACCGCAGAACTCGTGGATCTTGGTATATCCGAGGATGAAGCTGACCAAGAACTGCATTGCATATGGGTATTCTGTCAAAAAGGATGTGTTGCAGCGGATATCGAATAGGTTCTTCAATTCATCGATGTCGCATTGCACTCAGCATCGGACATCATGTATCTCACCGGTTCATGCTCGCCCGATACTTACATATCCCTATATTTTATCGCGGTTTTGTCTCTCCATTTCCCAGTGTATTTCGGCTAAATAAGCACTACCAGACCCCTCCTATGTCCTTCAATACAATACAATGACGAATAATTGATATTGAATTATTTTCTCGGAGCCCTGCCTTTTTCGTCCTGGCCAGATCCAGAGAAAAGCTCCAACATCAAATATCCAGACAAAGGCTCCATGCCATCATTGCCACGCACTCGCAGTCGTGTTGTCGTTGGCGTCAAACCAAATGGGAGAGTGACCTTTTGAACTCGTCACTCCAAAGGTCACGCCCGCTCGCTCGCCACCGAAAGCGATCGATGGTTGGGACGGCGCCCAAGGAGCTCCAG